>CANXYC010209530.1:0-21183 GCA_948193065.1 Aleurites moluccanus | reverse complement strand
GGAGAAACTCTGTCCGTTTCTCTGCAGAATTTTATAGAATTGAAAAAAAAAATATTAGTGAAATTTTATAAATAGATTAGACTTGTAACTGGGGTTCTTCGTGGTATTGGTTGCGAAAGCGGTTCCAGTACCCTAGGACCGTCACAGCCCAATAGTGTGGGATGTGACAGTAAATTCACTGAGTATCATCTATACTCAACATTTATCTGTTTACCCATTTCTGGAGAGGAGTAGATTGCATATTCCTATCTTTTGTCATCCCGGGATATCTGCCACAGTCTATTATGTATATTTCTGGATTATTGTATTACATTATTTTGGTGTTCATTATTTAGCTGCTTCATAGGTATGTATGGGTTAGCTAGGAGATGAACATGTATATGATGATGATATTATTATATTGATGACATTATATGATAATGCATGATATGATATTGTGATAATTGAGGATTACAACCAATTGTAGAATGATTGCAGAATGCATGACAGGTTAACATAATGACTGGTAATTAATTAATAAATGAATAATATATTGAGGTATATAGATTGTGCATATGATTCTGGGTTCTACGGGTATTGATCGCCATTAGCATCTCCCCTGCCCTAGGACTGTCATGGTCCGGAAAACCGGGTCATGACAGAGGTGGTATCAGAGCTCTAGATTTACAAACTGTGAATCTAGGTTACAAATGAATAGTGATTGAATTACAGAGGAATAGTGATTAAGTACAGAATGGGTAGAATTAAGTATACCATGGTGCATAGGATTTCCTTTGTCGTTTATTGCTATTATCGTCTGTTATATGTCATTATTCTGTGTTTTTGCTGTATTCTGAGACTGTTTACGTTTTTCCTGACAGATTATAGAGATGTCTGATAGCAGAGACAGAGATATCAGGGAGGCTGAGGTTGCCTCCAATGAGTCACTAGTGTGAGAGAATAGTGTTTCAGAGGGTTCGTCCAGATCCTGACGGACTACAGAGGATACTGAGAGGGGCGATGACCCCTTAGAGAGTGGAGATGATGAGAGGTTTGATGGAGTTGAGGAGGGAGATGGTTGAGATTAGATGGGAGAGGCAGCAGGCACAGCCACCACCTACTTCTATAGTAGTACCTCCACCAGTAGTACCAGAGGTTGTTCATGTAGCACTGGCTCCTGTGCAGCCAGTGGGGGCTCAGAGGGAGCTAGTTATACAGGGAGGTCAGAGAGAGATTGAGGAGGGTGGAGTTTTGATGTTTAGCTTTCTAAAGCTAAACTTACCGGAGTTTAGAGGAGATAGGGGTACAGATCTGGTTGACTTCTTAGAAGAGGTGGGGAAGATAATGAGGAGACTACATTGTTCAAAGTTGAGATCAGTAAAGTTGGTTGTTCTATTGCTTAATTGTAAAGCATGGACTTGGTTTTTGAGGCATATAGAGACTGGACTTTATGGAGAGCATCCACCTACCTGGGCAGAGTTCAGACAGGGTCTGATTGACGTGTTCATTAGTGAGGGTATTAGGACCATTAATCTGGTGAGATTTGAGCAGCTTGAGCAGGGGGATAGATCTATAGAGGAGTATGCCGAGGAGTTTATACGGTTGAGTAGGTATGCTGCTCATATTGTTTCGACTGAGGTAGATTTGATTAGTAGGTTCCGGAGGAGTTTGCACGCTGCACTTCATAATGCCTTGTTAGCTACAGAGTTTACTTCTTTGACTACAATGATAGACAAGGCCACACAAATGGAGGAAAAGTACAAGACAGAGAGGGCAAAGAGGGATCAGAAGAGGAAGAGTGGTCTAGGATCACAAGTTAAGAGGGGAGAAAGTAGCTCCCATCCTAGGCAGGCAGAGCCAGTGCCCATATTTGAGCAGAGATCTACAGGTAGTAGTCAGAGGAGGAGACTTCAGAGTAGGGGTCAGCCAATTGTTTAGTCAGTGCCTGCTTACTCTCAGGGTTCTTTGAGGCTAATTACACAGGCACCCAACATTCCTGTTTGTGGGTTTTATGGTAAGAGACATGGAGGGGGAGTGTTGGAGATGGACGGGTGCATCTTTGAGGTGTGGCCAGTAGGGCCATTATATTAACACTTATCCAGTAAGGGTTGATCAGCAGCCATCTATCACAGTTTCTTAGCTAGTGGTTTAGGCGAGCCATAATTTGGGTAGAGAGGCTACAGCTAGAGGTAGAGGCAGGGGAGGTCAGGCTCCCAGTGGTAGTCAGGCTCCAGCTGGTAGGGGCTAGGGCAGAGTATTTGCGGTCGATATTCAGGATGCCGAGAGATCAAAAAATGTTGTCACAGGTACTATTCTAGTTCAAAATGAGATTACAGATGCCTTATTCGATTTGGGTGCAACTCACTCTTTTGTGTCACCACATTTTGCACCCAAATTGAATAAGGAGAGGAGGTTATTAGATGTGCCATTGACTATTGCTACTCCTATGGGGGATTGTGTGGATATTGATCATTTCTACCCTGACTGCATTGTTGAGATTGATGATCATATTTTGCGTGCTGATTTGATTGAGTTACCTGTGTTAGAGTTGGATGCAATTTTGGGTATGGATTGATTGACAAGGCACTGGGTAGTGATAGACTGTTATCGGAAGAGGGTTAGATTCCAGCTTGAGGGGCAACTGGAGTTTGAGTTTCAGGGTGAGATTTGGGAGTTCCGAGTTAACCTGATTTCTGCTATCCAGGCTAGGAGGGTGATTGGGAAAGGTTGTTCAGCCTATTTGGATCATGTAGTGGATGTACAAAGGTCTTCGGTACAGTTGGATCAGATACCAGTGGTTCAGGAGTTTCCTCAGGATTGCCCTCCTGACAGGGAGATAGAGTTTGAGATAGAGGTGCATACAGGCATAGACCCGATATCTATTCCACCATACAGAATGGCTCCAGCTGAGTTGAAGGAACTGAAGATTCAGTTACAGGAGCTATTAGATAGTGAGTTTATCAGAACGAGCAATTCTCCTTGGGGTGTACTGGTACTATTTGTGAGGAAGAAAGATGGCTTATTGAGGATGTGTATAGATTATAGGTAGCTGAACAAAGTCACAGTGAAGAACAAGTATCCTTTGCCTCAGATAGATGACTTATTTGATCAACTGTAGGGAGCTAGCCATTTTTCTAAGATTGATTTAAGGTTTGGCTATCATCAGTTGAAGATTAAGCAGAGTGATATATCCAAGACTGCTTTCAGGACCCGATATGGGCATTATGAGTTTTTGGTGTTGCCATTCGGGTTGACCAATGCACCGGCGACTTTCATGGATCTGATGAACAGGGTGTTCAGGTCTTATTTGGATAAGTTTATCATTGTATTCATTGATGACATACTTATTTATTCCAGGAGTAAGGAGGAGCACAGGGAGCATTTGAGGATTGTGTTGCAGACACTTTGGAAGCATCAGCTATATGCTAAATTATCTAAGTGTCAGTTCTGGTTGACTGAGGTGTGCTTCATCAGGCATGTAGTATGCAAGGATGGAATAAAGGTGGATCCTTAGAAGATTGAGGCGGTTGATAATTGGCCACAGCCTACCAGTGTTTCAGAGGTAAGCAGTTTTCTGGGTATGGCTATTATCGGAGGTTTGTGAAAGATTTCTCCCTGATTGCAGCTCCTTTGACTAGATTGATGAGAAAAAAGGAGTGGTATGTCTGGACGGATGAGTGTGACTGTAGCTTTCAGACTCTAAAGTATTGCCTTACCAGTGCTCCGGTTTTGGCATTACCAGTTGAGGGGGAGAAATTTACAGTATATTGTGATGCTTCGCCGATTGGCCTAGGGTGTGTATTAATGCAGATTGGTAGGGTAATTGCTTATGCTTCTCGCTAGTTAAAGAAGCATGAAGCAAATTATCTGACTCATGACTTAAAGATGGCAATTGCAGAATTATTTATTGTGATGCAAGTAAATTCACTGAGTATCATCTATATTCAGTGTTTATCTATTTACCCATTTCAGGAGAGGAGTAGATTGCAGATTCCTGTCTTCTATTATCCCGGGATATCTGCCATAGTCTATTATGTATATTTTTGGATTACTGTATTACATTATTTTGGTGTTCATTATCTAGTTGCTCCATGGGTATGTATGGGTTAGCTAGGAGATGAACATATATATGATGATGATATTATTATATTGATGACATTATATGATAATGCATGATATGATACTGTGATAATTGAGGATTACAGCCAATTGCAGAATGATTACAGAATGCATGACAGGTTAATATAATGACTTGTAATTAATTAATAAATGAATAATATAGTGAGGTATATAGATTGTGCATATGATATTGGGTTCTACGGGTGCTGGTCGCCATTGGCATCTCTCGTGCCCTAGGACCGTCTCGCTCCGGGAAACCGGGTAGTGACTCCGGACTGCTAATTTCTCGGCAGTGTTCCCGACACCGCTGCTTTCCGGAAAAGTAATAAGTTCGCTTTCTAACTATGTCTCTAAAATTATTTCCCACCATTTCAAGACTAATGGACCACATACTGAGAATTAATTCATGCATGATAGTTATAACTTTCTAGGGTATTATAGACTATAACCCCTCCTAGCTACGGCACCCATAATATAATATGCACATCGCCGATAGTATTTTTTCACTACCCTGTCAGAGCGGTAGCTCTGTCAAGCCACATTATAATCAATATAAGGAAGCAACATATCAATGGACACCATTATGCAATAATAAATGGCAATTAGTTTGGTAATCAATAAAGACATGGAACAAAAGTTGGCTTGGCAAAGGAAAATGGTAGGCCAATTAGCATGACAATGTCGCTGGCAACAATGGCATTCAAATGGTAGGCCTATGGAATGCAAACAATAGGCCAAAGACAAAATGAACTAGGCATTTTCACAAACACTTGGTGGGCATACAATGGCAAGCCAATTGGTTAGGTTATGGTGCAACTTTGACTTACCCATTTGAATCAATAACAAACCACATTTGCAACAACACAATAGATATCAAAGAAACAAGATTAAACAGCATCAAATGGATCAAAATGGCTAGGGAATTCAAGACAAAAATCAAGAAAAATCAAGGCTTGTGAATAGTACAAGTGATTTGGCCAAAACTCAAATTCCATATAAGGTTTCCAATTTCAATTTCAACATAGTAGGCATGTTAAAGGATGCATATAAGACTCACCTAAGCATCCAAATTGCTTTGAAAAATTCAATTCCACTACAATTCACCAATGGAGCCAAATAGTATAACTTTGTCACAACTTGAGTTCTTAGATGAGTGATGGAGCCAAATCCTTTTAGCCAACAATCCTTAGTTTTCTTTCACTTTCCAAGCAAATCAATGGTGGGTGATGATAAAACTAGGCTTGGACTCCAATTTCTTATATTTTTCTTTAGAAAATTTGATGAAAAATTGAAGTAGAAATGGGGAAGGAGAAGAAAAAGAGGTTCGGCCTATGGAAGCAAATGAAGAAGAAGATGACCAAATTATTCTAAAGCATTCTTTTATACAAAAATCAATTGAAAAATTATAACTTGGTCCCTAAACTTCCACAAATTACACTTTGATCCTAAATTCTTCTGTAATTTATCTTGTCAATTCTGTCAGGATTTGGATTCTAATGTGGGAAATCAATAAGCTTATTTTAATTTATACTTATTTATAAAAATAGTTTCAGAGTCATTCTGTAACTCCGACGGACCAATTTCCACTATTCACCTTAAAGTTTCTTTTATTTACGATTTTGCCATTGGTTACTTTTTTAGTGTTCCTAAATGTTTTTCATTTCTTTATTTTTGCAAAAATTACACATGCATTATGGTGATCTTTTACCCCCTGGTCCAATTCAAAAATTCTTCTGTTGACCGGACTACTAATTTCTTGGCAGTGTTACCGACACCGCCGCTTTCTGGAAAAGTAACTAGTTTGCTTTCTAACTATGTCTCTAAAATTATTTCCCATCATTTTAAGACTTTTGAATCACATATTGAGAACTAAATCATGCATGTGAGATAGAAATTTCTAGGGTATTACAATTTTGGAGCTGGACCCTGAGATTTTGCTCTAGCATTGTACACAGTATGAGATCAAATCATTCATCACCATAAGCTATGGATATAAGATGGTCTACTTAATGGGCATGTCCATGACCACTTTTTACCAAGGGATCAGAATTCTAGGGTAGATGGGACAACTTCAAGGTACTCCTCCAGATGGGATTGTATTTCCTACTTACTGGTCTAGTTTCTTGGGCCATAATGAATGGCTGAAGACGATCCATACGCTTCAATCAACTAGCAGGCTTGATAGGCAAGATGGAAGACTATAATGCTTAGTTTATCATGGCGGTATAGCCTATTGAGAAGATAAGATGAGTTGCCTTAATAACAGAGCTGGAGACAGACATGATCATTGATGCTGAGATAGAGGAGGTAGCTACTGCACCAGAGGATGGAACTAGGATAGAATAATACAATCAGCTCGCACAAAATGATGGAGGCGATCCATGTAGTTCTTGTTCATATAATGCATCAAGAACTGCACAAAATATCTCTTTAATTGATCAAGATTACAAGGATTCAAAAATTCATTTCCGTATAAATCCATGAGTATGGTGCCCCCACCGGACAAAATCTTCTTAAGCACGTATGGCCCAGCCCATTTAGGTCTGAACTGTCCTCTTGGATCATAAACAGGAGCTTTGATTTCTTTCAACATCAATTGCCTTCTTCTAATCCTCTATTAGTTATTCTCTTATTGAAATGTTGGGTTAGCCTTTGCTAATACCCCTGAATCTGATAAAGTGCATATATCATTTTTTCATTAATAGCATTTAACTGGTTATGATATCCTTTAATCCATTATGTTCCACTAAGTTGATTCTCCTGCATAACTCTTATGGATCGAATTTGCACCTCAATTGGAAGTATCACCTCCATTCCATATACTAGATAATAAGGAGTTTCCCCAGTCGGCGTGTGAATGGAAGTCTGATACCCCTATAATGCAAATGGAAGGCATTCATGCCAACTTCTGTGATTGATGATCATCTTTTGAAGAATGGTCTTAATGGTCTTGTTTGCTGCTTTGATAGTCCCGTTGGTTTGAGGACGATAAGGGGAAGATCGATGATGTTAGAAATTTTCCCTTTTAAGCAAACTTATTACTTCCTTCTAAAAGTGAGATTCGTTATCGGTGATGATCTCAAAAGGCTATCAAAACCGACAAATGATGTTAGCCTGAATAAAGTGTGCTATATTTTTAGACTTCAACACTTGATAAGAGGTTGCTTCTACACATTTTGTTGAGTAATCTATTGCCGCCAAAATATATTCATGACCATTCAAGGATTTCTGACTAATGCGCCTTATAACATCAATGCCCTATGTTGCGAAAGACCAAGGAGTTGCAGTTGGGTGTAATGGGACTAAAGGTCGCTTCAGAAGCTTTGCGAATATCTGACACTTGTGACATTTTCGTACAAACTTGGCACAATCCATATTCATCGTAAGCCAAAAATACCCTAGATTTGTGATTTTTCTGACTAACGCTAAACCATTCATGTATGGGCCTTCTTCACCTCCATGTACCCATTCCATAATTTGCCGAGCTTCCTCTTCTATCACGCATCTGAGGTGGATGTTGTCCCAAGCCCTCTTATACAGGACATCACCATTTGGTATGAAATTACTAGCCAATTGCCTTTTTGTCCTTCAATCCCATTTGGATGCCCTTTCTAGATATTTCTCATTTTTTAGGAAATTGAATATATCCCAATTACCACAGCTTACCATCGGCCAATTGAATTTGCATATGTGTTGTATCATAACTCGGTTGTCTTCATACTTATATAAGTACAGGATGAACAATTTCATTTCCCATCATGTCTATCAAGGAAGCTAGGTGTCACATCCCAATTTTGAAACATAACAGTCCTAGGATGTAGGAACAGTATAAGGCTATCAACAGTCGAACTCTTCTATAACCTGTAAACATCACCCACTATAACATATCTATATCCATATAATCAGTCTATCTATCATCATTTGTGATCATATCTGATCTCAACACATCTTATATATATTAAATATTAGTAACTAATAATATTATAGACCATATTAAGTATAGTCATCCCAATAATTTACATATCTATTGAGCATCTAAAACATATACAAGAAATATGTACAAGTTCAATAATTACATTATTATAACAAAGTTGGATCCGCTGATGAAGAAATCTTAGACCAGCTCCATTCCTGACCTGAAAAGATAAAACCACTAAAAGGGTGAGTATTTCCATACTCAGTGAGTCAATATATATATTATCATACATTAAGCTGGGTAGGAAACAACAAATGAACAGTATTAACAATTGACTCATGGATAGCACATCAAAGGACCAAATCAAGGGAAATAGTTTATTGGCATCAAATATAGATGTATAGGCACTACGAGAAATAATAACTATGTATATATAATAGATATTGGGCCATGAAACGCATATCATTATTAATATAATATGTAAATAGCATAAAGTGGACCAGACCCTATGGCCAGGACCATAACCCTTCCTAGCTAGGGTATCACTAGAATTTCATTATGCACAATGTTGATGGTATTTACCCACCACCCCATCAGTAAGGTAGCTCTTTCATATAAATATTAGAATATGTTAAAGATAGCAAATAAGATATCAAAGAGGCAAGAGATTCAGCAAGGCTCAATTTTTGTATCTTTAGCTCATTTGAGTTGTTTAGGAAAGTAAACACATATAGGATCATTATCTTCAAAAAAGGAACATTATAGTATAGGAAAAATTACACAAAAGTCATTTAGGATACAAGTTCAAAATATATCAAGAAGTCACATTTATACTGGTGACAAAGAAAGTCATCCATTTTAGCAAATTTGGTAACAATTGGTTTCTTAAGGAAATTAACAAAGGTCATTTCATTGAGTATTTGGTGTGCACCATTTTAGGACTAAATAAATATAGTTTTGGGACATATTGATCAAAAGCCAAAGTTCACAATTCAAGCTCCAATGGCAACAAACACAAAGGCATTATCAAACAGGGTTTATATACATCAATAAATAACACAATTGCAGCTTGAATTCAAGGAAAATTCAAAAGAAACTCAAATGAAACACACCGAACAAAAAGTTGTAGTAAATTAAATGGATTTAAACTGATCAAAGAAAGGTTTAAACATGTATAATAATATACATATAACTCACCAGAACCGACGAATCAATTGTTTACGCGATAAAATACCTATTTGAATATAACAGGCAAAAGCAGTGTTCTTCGGTTTCCTTCGATTATACAACCAATTTTACCATATATTTATCCTTAAATGGATGCCAACTAACATATTTAAATATTAATTAGAATTATGGAATCCTATATAGAAAATCCATTTCAAACATAAACCTAATTTTAGGTTTTTTCCAATTTCGATCTAATCTTGAAATATATCAATCTAATCATGTTTATAATCACTTATTTAGCCTAAATGAATCAAAATAATGAAGAAAACATCATCCTTACCTGAATTCAAGATGTGGCCAAAATTTACGTTGAATGGTTCTTCAATTTCTAGCTTGAATTTTTTAGAATTTTCGATAGAAACTAGCTTAATCCGTAGTTTAACCGAGTTTTCTATTGATTTTGCTTGAAGTTTGGATGAAATTGGTGGATTTTTGGAGGAGGAGACTTGGCTATAATAATGGAGGAAGGAGGATAATTTTTTTATTTTTGGAGAATTAGATGGCTATTTATATTAATTAACTTTCAGCTAATTCGATCTTCTCCCCCGACATTTCTCGTATTCGTATTTTAAACCCGAAACTTATAACTATTAATCTTTTTGTCCCATTTCAATTCTGAAATAATATTTCTTATATTTCTCCAGCTTATGAGTCTAATGGTGATAAAAAATTTAAAATTCTGAACCCGTTCGTTAATCAAAATGTCGGCTTGCTTACCTATCCACAGGGTCGATTTTTAGCGATTTGTCAAATCACGCAAGTATGATGTTCTAATGTCTAAACTAACTTTATTTGTGCTTAAACAACATATATTTAAGATTATATAAATGAAATTTGAGGGTGTGACACTAGGGTAGCCAGGGCATCAACAAACTGATTCTTAGCTAGACACAGGTAATGGAAAGATAATTCATGAAAATTTTCCTAGGTCAGTCACACATTGATGGTAAGGAAACAAACACTCTTCATTTATCTTCCATTTACCAAAATCTTATTAAACGATAAAATTAGAATCGCTATAGAGCTCCAAATAATCAATCATCATGTTAATGGCAACCTCTAAACCACATATGAAAGCCTTATATTCAGCTTCATTAATCGTCACCTCAAAGGCTAACTTAATAGCCATGGGTAAATGATACCCATTTGGTGTGACTAATACTATTCCAGCACCATAACCCTTATGATTAGCTGCTCCATCAAAATACAACTTCCATACTTCTGGCTCTATCTTCAAGATGTTCTCATCCATGAACTCGGGCTTAGAGGGTTTGTCATCAATTAGGGCAGCAACCAATTGGTCAGCTATTACACTCCCTTTGATGGCCTTCATTGGAACATATTTGAGATCGAAGGCTGCTAGAACTGCCAACCATTGCGCCATTTTGCTATCAAGAACGACCTCTCATAAGGAATTTTAAGGGGCTCTTGTCAGTTAGAACATGTGTACTGTATGAACCCAAATAATATTATAGCTTAGTGCATACCTAAACCAAAGCAAGGCACAGTTTCTCAATTTGGTTATACTTGAGTTCATGACCAAGCATGTACTTACTCAGGTAGTAAACAACATTCTCTAAATGTGAGTCTATGGAATTTTGGGCGAGCATTGCCCCCATAGCTTCCTTGGTCATAGAGAGGTATAACAACAAAGGTTTTCCTGGCCTTGGTGGTTGCAAAATAGGAGTTTTGAGAAAATACTGCTTGATTCTTTCAAAGGCTTATTGGCATTCCTCATTCCACTCGTTAGGAACTCTTTTCTTTAATAACTTGAAGATAGGTCCATAAACATCAGCTAGTTGGAAAATGAATCGACTAATGTACTGCAAACACCCCAAAATTGCTCCCACATTCTTTAAATTGAAAGGCATGACCTTATAGCAATAGGTGTCCCATTCAGTAACAAAGGTTGTTTTTCCTTGTTAGGAGGATAAACTTGTATTTGATTATAACCCACATATAAATCAGTCAAGGAGACTATTTCAGATCCGGCCATGCGGTCAACCAATATGACTATTTCCTCTTTGATCTTTAGGGACCATTCTGCTTCAACCTCCGTAGTTTCTGCTCTCCAGGCTTCATACCTTCATAGGTTGGAATCTTATGGACTGCTATACTTGGATCGATACCCGTCATGTCTTCAAGTTCCCAGGAGAAGCAATCTAAAAATTCTTGAATTGTTTTAACTAAAGAAGTCGTATCATAAAATGATGATGCAATGAATGTGATTTTTAATTTATCATTAGTGCCCATATTTTTTGATTCCTTGCTTTGTTCTTTTTTTATTTCATTTATTTCTTTTTCTTTTGATGCCTCATTTAAATTGGACTCATGAAGAAAGGAAGACACAGGGATATAAGAGGAAAACTCAAAACTTTTATTGCTAATAAAGGTTCCATCCTCACGGATTACATCAAAATTGAAAGAAGAACTAGGAAGATCCTTCATAAACTCTAAAGAAGAAAGAGAAAACAAAGACTATGTATTTGACTCTAACTTAGGCTCAGATTTGACTTGAAAAGGGACACTTCATCAAGGCTAGGAACCTTCTCAATATGCTAGTTGTTGGGTGCAATCAAAGTTGGATGGATGAACTTGGCAAGGTCTAATTCTGCCTTACTTTTAATCATAAGGACTTACTCAAAGAGAGTAGCCTCTAAATTTTCCTCCCAATCTTGCTCCAAAGAGTAGATGGGTTCATAGAATTTTAAACTAAGCCTGACATCAAAGAGAATTTCAAAGCTCGGGATTAGTTTTTTAGTTATGGGACAATACCATGGTTCAGAAAAATAGCAATAAGGAAAGTCCTCTCCTTCTTTCATGAAATACACATTCAAGGTTTTG
Source organism: Aleurites moluccanus (assembly GCA_948193065.1). Taxonomy (NCBI): domain Eukaryota; kingdom Viridiplantae; phylum Streptophyta; class Magnoliopsida; order Malpighiales; family Euphorbiaceae; genus Aleurites; species Aleurites moluccanus. The sequence goes on along the minus strand of CANXYC010209530.1, from coordinate 9,095 downwards.
AAATAGGGATGCATCTGCCAATCAAAAGTCTCATGTTTCTTTTTAGTCTCAACTCTCCTCTTGGCCCTTAATTCAATCTCATTTAGGTCCTCCTCGGTAGGCTTATAGCCAAGCCTAAAACGTGGGTTTGCTATTAGACTTTCTTTAAAAGAGGATACTCCTTGTTGGTTTTTTCCAAGACCTAGCCCAGGGAAATAATTCATTCTTTTCAAGATGTTAGCCACATTTATGTTACTGAAAGGATCAAAATCAAGAAGGACTAACCCTTTACCTCCTTCTTGCTCAATAAACTAAATGGTGTCAAAGAAGAAACCGGATAATGGCACATTATTTGGCTCGGGCTGGATTCCCATAATAGGAGCAGAATTGGGCACTTCACTTTTCCCATGTATGTCACCCTTAATGGTGATAACTGTAGTCCCATGAGGAATCTTAAGCTTCTGATGCAAGGAGGATGGGATAGCCTTTACCTTATGAATCCATGGCCTTCCAAGGAAGAGATTGAAACATGCAGGTACAATAATTACTTGGAAAGGGATCGGAGCAGTTATAGGTCCAATCATCACATCAAGAGTAGCTACTCCAAGGACCTCTCTTTTGGTATTATCATATGCCTTCACAATCTGATTGGAAGGGGTGAAATTTGCGGCTTCTAAGCCCAAACAACTTTCCACTTTTAGCGGTCACACATTTAGAGCCGACCCATTATCAATTAGAACCATCGGGACTGTCTTCCCTTGAGTCATCACAGTTATGTATAGAGCATGGTTATGGTTTTCTCCTCCCTTAGGCAGATCATAGTCAGTGAATGAGATGGAGGCAGCTTTGGTCGAGTTGGTTAGTGAGGCAACCAAAGTTTCAAGAGAAATGTCAACTAGGGCTTAACAATGTTTTAACGCCTTGCAAAGAGCTTGGCGATGTGGGAAAGATGATTGGATAAGGCTCCAAATAGAGATACTACCCTGAGTCTTCTTCAACTGTTTGAGAATAACATCCTATTTAAGCTCATTATTCACTCTCTTCATAGGCAGGGACACTTGTTGGATGGGTTATTAAAATGGTCGGTTTATTTGGTAGAGTCTTCCACTTTGAGTTACAGCATTGATTTCCTCCATGAAATTATTAAGGTCCAGGACACGAAAAAACTCATCAATTGATCGGATCAAAGAAATTGGATCAATTTCTATATTGGAGGAGTGGAGGAAGCTGATATTAGCTTGATGATTTGGGAGTGGGTTTGTAGTGTTGTTGGGTCTTATTTTTGGTGGAATAATATCACCATTATCCACCAGTTCTTGGATTTTATGCCTTAAGGTTTTGCACATGTTTGTTTTGTGCCCCATGCCTTGGTGATATTCACAGTACTCATTCACAATACTCAATTCACATTCCAGCTTCTAGGCAAAGGATTTAGAGGTGCCCTAGGCTCCAAAGGCTTGACTAAATTTGATTCCAAGGCCTTCTTGTATACCATGATCAAAGGCAAATCAGTGAAAGCTCTTCTTTCTAACTTCATAGGTTGTTGGTTAGATATGGCAAACACTTCCCCACTTTTCTTCTTAGAGGCAATTTTGTAGCTATAGTTGGTATTCTTTCTATACCTTGAGTTTGAGCTTAAAATGGTTGACTCATTTTTTATTTGTCCACTTTGAATCAAATCCTCTACCTTCGATGCTGTGGCAATAAGGGATTTGAAGTCGAGCAAGTATTGAGTCTGGAGATGGGTTTGATAACCTAGGAGGAAGTTCTTGATAATGACGTCAATCTGCTCTTGCTCAGTGGGCGTATTAATCATTTGGGCTGCCTTAGCCCTCCATCTAGTAAGGAAAGTAGAGAAAGACTCATTCTGTTGTTGCCTTGTTGTTTCTAAATCCCTCTTAGTAATATCCACTTCCACATTATAATGATATTGCTTGACAAAGGTATTGCATATCATCCCAGGTTTTCTTGAACTTAGTGTCCAAATCGACGAACCACCTCATCACAGCACCGGTGAGTGATTGCTAGAACAATTGAGCAAGGAGCTCATTGTCCACCCCCAAAGGATTCATAGCCCCCACCTACATCTTTAAATGAGTCTTAGGGCAAGTGGTGCCATCAAACTTGTCCATACTAGGCATTTGGAACTTTGCAGGGACCCTAGCATTTGGAAAGAGGGTAAGAGCATCAACATCAATCAGGTCTTCATGCTTTTTGATGTTCTTAAGGAGTCTCTCCATAGCTTCAAATTTCTCCATTAGCTTTTTGGTGTTGGTCGGGTCTAAATTCTCTCCTCCACAAAAAGATTTAGGGAGGAGGAAGGAGTAGTGCGACCTATCAAGTTGATAATTGGTGGAGGAATAGTAACTTCAGGAGCCTTCCCATTATTAGTCAAATCAATAATAGGATTTGGTGGAGCAGAGGAAGACACATTCGAGGCATTGGCTTGGTGGGTTCCTGTTCCCTAGGTAATCATTATTTTCACTTCATTAAGGATAGAGTGGAGTTATGCATCAAGGGCATTGTTAAGGTGTCCTTGTTGGACTTCTAATGCAGTATTAAAACTGTCCTCTTGCTTTTTGAGTAGGGTGGCCAAAAGTGTTGCAATAGCATCTATGTCTAGTGTTTGGTTCTCCATTGGTACCTTTAAAAGAGAAACACTTGAGTCAGGTCATTGTGGTCTAAACAAGGCCTATGTAAGGGTGGGAAAAAGATTTCATTATGTTCGAGGCTTTAGGGTTCAAGACTTTGGGCTTTGATGGGCTTAAAACTTTTAGGCTTTGAGTCGACCATTAACTATTTGGTTCTTAGTCCATAAATCATGGATGCATGGTTGTGCATGTATGCATGCATATGTATGAGAAAATTATTTCATGAGCATATGCTCAAATGGTCCCTTTTATTATGGGTCATGGGACCTAGGGTCCGGATCATGAAATGGGTTTGGGTGGTTTAGATATTAGATACTTGTTACACTAGAGCAGTGATATACCTAACCACATGTGAAACAAAGAGTTTTACGTGGGTCCAACAGTACGACTGCTCGTTATACTTCAAAAAAATTAAAGATTCGTCTTGGGGTGGATACTTTTGCAATCTCCCAACAAACTCAAAGAAAGTTGTCAGATCAATGCTACTCGCAATCCAAAGGCTTAACATTGTAACTGGTTGTTATGTAGTGATGCATGAAAATCACAGTTAAACTAAAAGCCAAGTACAAATTTAATCTAATTAATAGGCCACTTATTCTTTTTCTTTTAGAAAAATAGTTTATCCTTAGTGGAGTCGCTAACTGTGAGGCCTCGCCCGAGCACCTCCTCCGGTCCGCTTGGAATCGAAATGCTCATTATAGATGATTTCTCACAATTGCGACGACATCCATGCCTTTATTGTAAATTGATTTTTTTATTTTGAAAATGAGCCACCTTAAGTTATTTTTGTTGGGGAAAATTTAAGGAAAAAAATCCATTCTTGACTCCAATCTTTATCCCAAAGGAAAAATGCACTAGATCTTCTAAATCAAAGAGGATTCAAAGGCTAGGTTTTCGGTTAATACTTGGCTCTTATGCTTAACTTTGATTTAAATAATTTTTTATGAGCAATTTAAGAATGACATTTATACATGAATGAGTAAATAAAATAATAAAAGAATTAAAGCAATTAAATAAATCATAAAGTAATAAGTAGATTAATTATTACAATTAAAACCCTAAAAATAAAGGTTATCAACTCTAGCCCTTATGGGTTCTAGGTTGATCACACATTCCTCAAATAATTTAAAGCAGAAAAGGGAAAATAGTTTTTTATAGCTTTTGGATTTGATGCTTTTGAAATAAGCAGGCCTATATATCCCTTTGAATAGGAATCAAAATCAATGTAGTTCGTCCTTCTTGAGAAGGAATTGATCTGATTTTAAACCCAATTTATCATGTTTTGTTTGTTTGGTGCACTACTGAATTGAAAAGAACAAGTTTGGGGGTTATACCTTTGGTCTTGGTCTTGGAGGAGGTGGCGGTTTGAGGGCCTTTTCGATTCAGAGTTCCACCTTGAGAAGTGATAGAGACTATCGGATTGCCTCCTTGGAGTAGGATTCCTCTTAGTAGAGGGAAGAATTAATTAATTATTAAATGTTTAAAGGAACCACACGCCTCAATTTTGTCCTTCTTTAGCTTAAAGAGAACTAAAGAAATAAGAAAGCAGGTATAGGAGGGAAAATAGAGTGAAATCAAATAGTGAAAACTCAACCTAAGTGATTTTGGTGTGCTTTGGAAGGTGGAGGAAGCTCTCTATTTATAATAGATAATAGTGATAAATGAGAATGAATACAATGAATAGATATCAGTATATCAAATTTGCATATCAAAGGCTAGCTATTTGCACACCAAATTCCATTAGGCGTTTGGAATAGATAACAGTGATATCAGTAATAAATAACGTTGGCTAACGAAAAGTATATCAATGGTAAGCAATATGGAATAAGGTTGACATAAGTATCACATTTACATTCACATGTAGAAATGACAGATATTAGGCCTTGAACATGTATCATTTGCATGTAAAATATCATAAGGCTGGCCAAACCTCACGGCTCGGATAAGACCCTTCCTAACTAGGGTAAACACTGTAAAGAAATCATTGTGTTCAATGCCAATGGTACTTACCCACTACCCCGTCAGTAAGGTAGCTCTATCAAATCCACATATAAATAGACCAATGAAATTCAATAAAAATATCAAATAGTCTTTGGAAACATTACGGTACAATGGCATTCAATAGGTAAACACGGGCTCAATTATTAATCGGTGTCAATGCATCACGATAAACATGTATCAATTTCTTTTTTTGATACGAAGGTAGCTAATCAATAATATACATTATGGAATATGGTTGAACATTTGGTGTGCATACTTTTGGAAGTATTTCGGTACAAAATCAATCTAATTCAGACTCTTAATAGCAACAAATACAATAGGCATTGCAATTCCAATAATAATCAATGGAAATGGATCATTTTAACTTGAAGAAAATCAAAGAATGATCAATAGCAATAACAAGGTGGCATTCAGTTAAGAAGTAAATATGCTCATTGATTCAACAAATCAAGTTATGGATATGCATATTGATATATACATAACTCACCTTGCTAAATTACTTTACGTATTCGCTTCACTTCCTCTCTTTGAACTTTCACTTATTTCATCTTCATTATTCGAAGCTACACATCAATTAAGATTAAAATAAGTATCTATTTACATGCCACATACTATTCTTAACTTTAGTTTTCTTAAAATTCATATGCTCCTTAACTTAGGGTTTAAACTCTTAAACTTTTACCGGTTTTTCCTCATTTTAGCAGTTTGTGTTCTTTTGCCTATAGCTCATGTTATACATATCCAATTTCCTTGATTCTTTATCTTATTTAAACTAGACACTTCAGGTTCTAAAATATTCAAATTTCGGACATGTTCAAATTCTACACAGCATATGGTGATAGTTTGAACTCAACCTTACTGTCAGCCTTGCTGCCTTGCACTCCAATTTTGACAGTCTGCACTTCTTTGGTAGCATCTCATAAAATACTAATCCAATGACAAGACCCTTTTACAATACTCTATAAAATACATAAATAAACACTTTTCATGTTGAACACTTAATCTAATTTAGTCTCTAACGTTCTATGAAATTAAAACACATTAGCATTTTTCAGAAACCCTACATCTGAGTCAGTCTTAGTTTTTACTCAATATCTCTTTCTTCACTTTGCATTTTCCAATTTCCTTTAACATAAATATAAATAAAACATATATATATATACAACTCTCATGTTTTATACTTAAGTAAATTCAGTCATTAAGGTCACAGAATAATAGGTCCAAGTTACTGCTTCTACCAAAGTCCGAATTTCCAAATTTCACATATAAACATTATTACTTTTCTTACTTGTTCTTAATACATAACTTTCAATAAAAAGCCTAATTTCTCAATCATAAACATATATAATTTCATGTCTTACTTAAATCCATAAATTCAATAACCATTCAATACATATATATCAATAAACAAGTAAAACATCAAGGCACAGAATTTTACCTTAAGCCAAACTTCATCTTCTTCCATATCACCTTTGAAATCTCTCCTTCTCTTCTTTCTTTACTCTTCCTTTTCCTACAAAATCTTCACTTCCTAATCAACTTATCATCCTTATGACAACTTAATTATTGATTTATATGGAGAAATCCTACCAAAATCTTGTTTAAAGAAAGGTTTGATGAAGGAAAGATGGAAAAATTCTTTATGGACTTTTTTTTAGTGTGGTTCGGCCAAGCTTGATATTTTTGTGTAGAATTTCTTTTCCAACACTTTAATTCTTACCTTTACACTTATATATATATAATAAAAATCTGAATAAAAAATGCAATAAATTTTTGATAGACAATTTGTAGAGAATTATAGAAAATTATAGAATATTTAAGCAAATTTGCTTGTAAATGGATATGTGTTCATTTCAATTTTTAAAGTAAAAATCAATTCAGCTACACAAGCTCACACTTGGATAGCCCAAACCTTAGTAAGGTGTTGATTTTGTTTTTGCTTCATTAATATACCATATTAGGTGGAAAGTTAAAGATAAGAATGAAAGTATTGTTTCCATTAATTTTTGACAAGTGCAAAGTTTTGTTCTATATTTCTTTAAGGCATAAAACAAGGAAAACTTTTAGCTAATTAACCATGCATGGTCGGCCCACATTGGAGAAATATGACTTAGATTTTTTTACTTTTCAACTTATTTAAATGGTGACAAATTTGATGGATCCCACTTGCCTTTAACTTGAAAATTTTACTTTTTCTCCCTAAATACATTAATCAATTGTAATTTCATCTTCTTTTCATTATAATCAACTTCTAATTAGCTCTTCTTCACTATTAATCATCCAATATTGACTTCCATTTATTATGTTTAACGGTCTATCGCTATCTCTACAATCGCTTACTCTTAAGTCTTTAATCTTCGTTATGAATTTTTTCATAACTTTTATTACTCGACTAATCAATTTATCTTGTTGATTTGATTAATTCTTATTAACTTCACTCAATTGTGTCTATCTAACATTAACCATTATGTCTATTATGTCTTATTTACTATTTCCTCAAATCTGCATATGATTTATTCTAGCTTATGAAATTGTTTTCACAGAACTATTTTTAGGTTTTAGATTTTAGAATCTTATCATTGTCTAATCATTACTTTTCAATACTCTGATTTACTGTCATCTAATTGGCTCGTTATGGGGTATTACAGCAAGAGACAAAGAATCTTCATTCACATGTAAGGCGAAGAGCATTTAAAGGAAATCAGGTATTGAGGAAAGGAAATCAACTTTTTACATAAAGCAATTTAACCTTTTTTACTTTCTTACCCGATTTGTCTAAGCATGCTTTTTAGAAGTTTAAAACCATAATTGTTGGCACCATTTGTATCATTTTTTGTGTAGACTATTTTATCTTTAGTTTGACTTTTGTAAAAGCCTATAATAGGCTGAATGTAAGAGAAAGATTTCAGATTTGATTGAATGAAAAAGTATTTTTCTCTTTCCATTTCATTTCCTTTCAATTTTCAAAATTTTCTTGCTTTCTTTCAATTTATGCAACCTATTTTAAATACCTTTAAATTTCTATTTGAACCTTTAATTTCCAACAAATTTACCTTGTTTAAAGTTTTATTTATTGTTGTTTTTTAAGTTATTCAAGTTTGAATCCATCCATCTTTCAAGAAGTTATCATCCTCTCCTCACGAATCACAAAATACCCATTGCCTACCCTAACCCGAAGCTACTACCCCTTCGTTCTTCCCTCTCCCAAATCATTAATCCTACATACTAAATACCTTGTTATACTCCTATATACCCTAATATCAAGTCTCTTATTGATTGGGATTCATTTGCTCAAGAAACATATTTGAGGTTGCTTATGGAATTCTTTGGCTGAATCACTTCTCTTGCTTCCTTAGAGGAATATTTTATTGAAGCTCACTTGTTGGGAGTTGATATCTTTCATTTGGTATCAGAGCTTTGGTTGACAAAGTTAGCTCTTGATAGATCAGGGTTTTTAAGACCTTAACTTATGTTGTTGTAGTTTTATATTGTTTATGGGTGTCAAATGCAATTTGTTTGAGTTTGTTTGGGTTTTATTAAGGAAGAAACATGTCTCATAAGAGAGAACAATCATCATGCCCAACCGACCCTATAGCTCCATAGGAGGTTTCCAATATAAATGTTAGAAAAGAATTGAGTGAGATGAAGAAGCAAATGAGTGAAGTAGTAAGCATGTTAAAACTAAACCTATAAAACATGAAGTTGATGCAAGTCCTTCCCTCTTCCTCTCACCTGTTAGTGTTGGTGCTCTAAAGATAATCATTGTAATGATGTGTTTAGAAATATATTAATAAAAAGGCATTATTTATTAATCAGTACTTATTATTGTTTAGAGTAATTATAACTGTTTGATAAAGTCCATGGTACAAATATAGCATGGAGGCATTCATGATGACATCGTGATAGTGAGATGCTTATCATGTGCAATTATGTTTTAACCTAAAAATTTCCCTAGTCATAGAATCAATGAGAATGGACATTATTGATTTGGAAAGACTAACACATGCGTATACTATTTGATTTTATCAAATCATTTGATCTCATAAAGATGCTGACATTGGGATGTTTGAGTATAGCATGTGGATGCTTACTAGGAGTAGTAAGTACATCGGAGTGATCGCAGAAGATAGTCATATGGAAATCTAAACAATGTTAATGACATATCTTTGCATGGAAATGTGCAAATGTCCTTAGACTAGAGATGCTTAAGAGTGATCTAGAGTGAAGATGCTACACTTTAATTCCATGCCTAGCTCTCCCAAAAGGTCTACTTAAAGGGTGGGCATTGAGTATAGTTTGACACACTCATAGATATTTAAGTAGTCAACAAAGGATATCATAACTCCTGTTAGAAGGAGGGTTTTACCTAAGGTCTCTTGTATGAGAACATTACTAGAAATCTTTGGCCAAAGTGGATAGTACTTAGAGATGGTCTCTAAGGAAATCATTTTAGTAATGATGCTC
>CANXYC010209499.1:0-16027 GCA_948193065.1 Aleurites moluccanus | reverse complement strand
TAAATTATGATTAAATGAGATTTAATTCATATATTTAATTATGGAGTTTTTTTTTTTTTTTTGCAATAATTTAATATGATTAAATTAATTATCTAATTTAATTATTTACATATGATGTATTTAATTAAATTAGGACCATTGAATTGTGTTAATATTAGGATCAATAAGTCCAAGGTCAAAAGAATGTGTTTGACCTTTCATTAATGACATTATTGTCACTAGGCTTATTGTTTTAATCTAAGCTGTTAGATTAAAACCTAATTAATTAAGAGTCATATAAATATGATGAGATTATAATTAAATCAACCCTAAGTCATAAAATCACATCCCTCGGCCGAAAATATTGAGAGGAAAATCAAGAAAGAATTCGGCCACCATTCCTTCTCCATTAAAATTGAAAATCCTAAGGCTTGCAACTAAGGATTTTTGGCATCTCTTTCCTAAAAGCTTGTTGTTTGATCTTCGCGTGAATTACTAGTCGGGCTTTTCTCATCTTGTGGGAAAGATAGTGGTTTGCTGCAACCCTTTCTTGGTGATCAAGTGAAGAAAAGGTTTCCAAACACAAAGGTAATGATCTTGATCTTTTAATTAATCTTCAATTTTAATCAACATAGAGATCTTGGTTTGGGATTTTATTTTTATTTTTCCGCTGCGCCTAACGGCCTAAATCCCAATAGTTTTTTCCCATAAGACAAACTCATAAAACCTTCCATTTCCTAAAAGCAAGTCCAAGCTCAAGGTACAAAGCAGAAAGGATTCAATGATTTGAGTAAAAAAGGTTCAGATTTTCTCTAATCTTCATCAGTGAAACCAAAGTCAAAATTCTCAAGTGATCCTTGGATCATCTGAATAGCCAAGCCCTCATTACTAAATTTTAAACCTATTTTCCTTTTGAAGTTGGGTTAGGTATGGAATCAAAAGTGGATCACGAATCAAGGTCCATGAGTTTAAACATCCAAGTTATCTTTTTGAAGGTCTGAACCCATCTGAAAAGCCTCTAGCCTAACACAGAGCCAACTACAAATTCATCTTCTATATACTTCATTAAACAAAGTCATCTTTGGCAAGAATCAAGCAGACAAACTCTTAAACCCAATCCTTCGGTCCAAATTAAAACCAATCCACATAACCTTCCATTAGGTGTCCAAAATCGAACCGGCATTACCTTCTCACATAGTTGACCTTTAGGAGTCCAAAACCATTCCGACAAGGCATATCTGACCTCAGGCTTCTAAGTTAATCTTTGAACCAATACTGAGCATGGCATCATCCTCAATCCAATATACTCGGTCAAAACTAAATGTGGCTTCAAAACGTAACCTCTCCATGAGCACTACCTAACAAATTGGCAACTCCCTCTCAAACTTTAATGACCATCAAAGTGATCTAAAGTCATCATTCCTCAAAAGTGGGCCATCTCTTCGAATCACAGTCCCCAAAAATGGATCATCTCCACAAGAATCCAAGTGTAGTCCTTAGTCCAAACCCTATTCAAATCCATGATCCAAGATCAAACCTGATACAACCTTTGATCCAAGATCAAGTCCCAAACTTACCTTTTGATCCAAGATCAAACCCTATTCAAATCCATGATACCAAATCAGCCAAAATCTCACCGTTTGTCAAACCTGATACAACTTTGATCCAAGATCAACACCCTTAATCTCACCCTCAAAGACCAACAAAATGACCAAGTCACCCTTTTTCACAAGTCACCTTCCTTCAACAAGTGGGGCATCCTACTAAAATTTAAATCATTAATCTGACATTTCTCATGAATTGTCATCTTACAGTGCATATCAGCCTTTCACTGGTTTAAGGTATTAAATTTGTCAAAACATGCATTAGAAATAGGATACACATGCAAATTCAGAATCTCATTTAGTGTCAATCATAGCTTATTGAACCCTTCAAGGGTAATTGCATTTTCCAAACTAGAACGGAATTCGGTTTGCTCTTTTGAAAAAAATCAATTGCCTAAAGAGCTTAGGTTTTCACTTCTAGCCTAGCATAGAGTTAGGACATTACATCTTATTAATTTCTTTTCGATTTAGGGCATGCTAAATTGCATTATTTTCGCAAACTTTGAAAAATCTCTTAAGCCATGCATCTTTTCCTTCAAACTCAAAGGTTCATGAGTCACATATCATTAAAGTCTCACTCATTTAAGTTTAAACTTGAAAACCAAAAATCATTTTAAGCTCAAGTAGCCATTGGCAAATCAAAAATCATTTTAAGCCCAAGTAGCTTTGGCAAACCAAAAATTATTTTAAGCCCAAGTAGCCCTTGGCAAACCAAAAATCATTTTAAGCCTAAATAGCCTTTGGCAAACCAAAAATCATTTTAAGCCCAAGCAACCCTTAGCAAAATCAAAATTCATTTTCACTCAATTTCATTCTGAAAGATATTTAAAAATCAAATTCCAATTTCATTTTGAAAGATGTTTGAAAATCAAAACCCATTTTTCACCTGATTTCATTCTGAAAGATGTTTGAAAATAAAAATCCATTTTCCACTCGATTTCATTTAAAATCAAAATCCATTTTCTATCCAATTTCATTCTGAAAAATGTTTGAATCAAAAATCTATTTTTCATCGACTTCACCCTGAAAGTTGCTTAAAGACAAAACTCTTGAGCATTCATCCTATGTACTTAACATAACACCAATATTATCTTTAGCACAACATTCTTATCAGCCTAGCATAGAGTTAGCATCTCTCATTCTGAGACCTATAGCAGAGTTAGGATTCTCATTTCTAAAGTTAAGTATCCTTTGGATTTATACCAGAGTAGAGTTAGGCCTTTCCTTTTCTAAAGTCAACCATCCTAAGGGTAGCCTTAGAAGCTTTTCAGACCATCCTAAGGGTAGCTTTAGAAGCTTTTCAACCATCCTAAGGATAGTTTTAGGATCTCATAAGTCTTTTCTAAGGGTAGCCTTAGAAGTTTTTTCAGACCATCGTAAAATTAGCTTTAGGATCTTTTTCGATCTTTTAGGGGGCAGCCTTAAGAGCACCTCTTCATACCCTTCCTAAGATAACCTTAGGATATCTTTACCTTATCATGGTAGCCCGTGTCCACTATCATCATGATTACTTTTCTAAAAAAGCAACCTTGCTGAGAGGCAGCTGTGAACATTGATTTTTTACACCCCTTAGACTTGTGCCAAGCTAAACGGCACTCTCCGGGACCAAACCCGCTCACGGATAGACTCAGAACGGCCTTAGAATAAAGTCAAACTAAAGCTGCCACCCTCTAAGCATGGCATTGCCACCAGACCCCTCTGGGCGGGGCGGCATCATGGCTCTTTGCCACTAATGCCGCCCTCCTTCAACTCCTGTGCCGCCAAGACCGGCGACAGCTCTGTTCCAAAACTATTTTTTTCAAATCCCACATTGGAAAATGTTGGGATTTGACTCCCCCCAGCTTCTATTATAAATAGAAAGCCTCCTCCCACCTTTCAAAACAAACAATAACACAGAAAATCATCTAGTTTGAGTTTTCACTTTTTGATTTCACTCTCGTCTCCCCCATATATTTGTTCTTCCTTATTTCTTTAGCTCTCTTTGAGTTTAAAGAATTGCTATTTAGGGCGCCAAGGCCTTGAAGTCTCTGAAGTTGATTATTCCTTCTTAGATTTCATATCTTCTCCCTCCAATATTTATTTTTCTTCTTTCTTTAGCTGTCATTGAGTTTAAAGAGTTGTTATTAAAGGCGTGTGGAGTCCATCTTCTTTAGTTCTCCTTGAGCTAAAGAAGGACGCTATTCGAGGTGTATGGAGCCTTAAAATTATTTTTTCTAAAGTTACTCTGTTGGTTTGCTTTCTTAAGACATTTCGGCCCATTTCCTCTGCTTCAACCAATCCAAGGTGGAACTCTGATCCGGAAGAGCACTCCGTCCGCTACCACCCCTAAGAGCTAGGGCAAAGGTATCGTCTCCTAACTCATCTTCTTTACTTTGATAAAGCATCAAAATAAAGCATCAAAATATAATAAATAAGGCATAAAATCAACCCTCCTTTACGAGAAGGAAGAACTGCGTGGGTTTTAATTCTCATTCATCGGGATATGCAGGCAAGCTGTATAAAAGCTTCAAATCCAAAAAAGACAAAAACCATCTTTTTTTCTTTGATTATATGCTTTACTTTATTTGTTGAATGTATTCTTTGGGGAATGTGTGATCAACCTAGAACTTATAAGGGTTAGAGTTGATATCCCCTATTTTGAGATTTTGAGGAGTAATAATTTACTTTTATTTCTTTCTTTTGATTGTTTTACTTGATTGCTTATATTTGAATTGTTCATCTGTTTATTTACTTGCTCATGCATCTTATATATCATTCTTTAATTGCTCATGAAAATCATTTTAAATCAAGATTAAAATTAAAAGTCAAGTTCAACTGAAAACCTAGTCCCCAAATCATCTTTGGTTTTAAAGACTAGTGCAGTTTTTTCCTTTGGGATAAAATTGGAGTCAAGATGGGTTTTTACCTTAAATTTTCCCGACAAAAATAACTTAAGGTGGCGACTTCAAAATTCAAAATCATTTTCAAATAAAAGGTGTTAAGGTCGTCTCCTCCATGAGAAATAGTCCCAAATGAGCATTCTAATCCCATTTAAGTGGACTCGGATGCAGTGCTCGGGCGAGGCCTCATACTATCCTGGAGAAATCCTTCATAAAACGACGATAATAACCAGCTATTCCCAGAAAACTATGAATCTCGGTCATATTAGTTAGTCTAGGCCATTGTGCAACTGCTTCAAACTTTTTTGGATCAACTTTAACACCCTCTCCACTGATAACATGACCTAGAAAACATACTTCAGAAAGCCAAAATTCACATTTCGAGAATTTGGCATAAAACTGATGCTCCCGAAGATTCTGCAATACCATTCTCAGATGTTCTTCGTGTTCCTCCTTGCTTTTAGAATAAATAAGGATGTCATTAATAAAAACAATAACAAATCTATCCAAAAACGGTTTAAAGATTCGATTTATCAGATCAATAAAAGTGGCAAGAGCATTTGTTAACCCGAAAGGCAATATCGAAAACTCATAATGACCATATCAAGTTCTAAAAGTAGTTTTCATCACATCTTCCTTCTGGATTTTCAACAGATGATAACCTAATCGCAGATCAATCTTTGAAAAACAACTAGCACCTTGCAATTGATCAAAGAGATCATCTATTCTCAGCAATGGGTATTTATTTTTAATTGTCACCTTATGTTACGACCCAGTTTTTCGGACTACGATGGTCCTAGGATACGAGAGATGCCAATGGCGACCGACACCCGTAGAACCTAGTATCACATGCATTATCTATAAACCTCAATATATTATTCATATTAATTAATTACTAGTCGTTCTGTTAACCTGTCATGCATTCTGTAATCATTCTATAATTTGCTGTAACATTCATATATCATATCATAATACCATCATAAAACTCATAATAATATCATCAACATCATATATACAATGTTCCTCTCCTATCTAACCCATACATACCCATGGAGTAGCTAGATCATGAACACAAAATAAATATACAGAATATCAGAAATTTACATAATAGTCTGTAGCAGAAATCCACTGAAGACAAAAGGCTGGATTTTGCAACCTACTCCTCTTCTGAAATGGATAAACAATGAAATGGTGAGTATAGATGATACTTAGTGAATTTACATGCATCACAATAAATAATGGGCATCAATAAACAATAGTATCGGTCAATGAGATAACAGTTTACAGAATAAATATCAGGGTATAGTAAAGTCAAAGAATATCATATAGGCTAGGTTATATATATGGAAAGTCAGATAATGGGATGGATTATATGAAAAGAAAACATACAATCTCCAGTCAGTCAATATGGACCATATAGGTCTCCAGTATCAATGAGCATAAGGCTGATCAGGCCCTATGGCCAGGACCATAACCGCTCCTAGCTAGGGTATCAATAATACAATATGCACATCTCTGACAGTATTTCCCCACTACCTTGTCGGATCGGTAGCTCTGCCAAACCATATCAGGGTCAATAACGAGGGATACCATAAGCAACAATGGCATCCGGATATCAGTCAATCCAAATAATATTTAGTTCAGTATCAATCAGTACAGTATTCAATATACTCAATGGCAATGCCATATGCAATATATAATCAATAATAAAAGGTTTACCAATAAGGAAAGGCATGAAACAAAAGTTGGTTCGGTGGCTGAAAATGGTAGGTCAATTGGCATGCCAACGTCGCTGGCGACAATGGCATTCAATTGGTAGGCCAATGGCATGCAAACCAATAGGCCAATGGCAAATGAACTAGTCATTTCATCGAACACTTGGTGGGCATATAATGGTAAGCCAATAGGTTAGGTTATGGTTCAAATTTGACTTGCCCATTCAAATCAACAATAAACCACATTACAATACAAAGTATAGGTATCAAAGAAACACAATTAAAAAATGTTAAAA
Source organism: Aleurites moluccanus (assembly GCA_948193065.1). Taxonomy (NCBI): domain Eukaryota; kingdom Viridiplantae; phylum Streptophyta; class Magnoliopsida; order Malpighiales; family Euphorbiaceae; genus Aleurites; species Aleurites moluccanus. The sequence continues at coordinate 9,554 of CANXYC010209499.1, read as the reverse complement.
TGGATCAAATTTGCTAGGAAATATCAAAGAAAATCAAGCAATTCCAAGGCAATAAATGGTCATCTAGGGTTCAGCCAAAGGGTGGTCTTCACAAATGAGTTTCAATCAATAATTCAATCAACAAGGCATGATAAATGATGCAATGTAAACTCACCTAATGCTTCAAATAGCTTAGAATAGCCTAATTCCAATCAATTCCACCAAATAGCCCAAATTTGCTACTTTGAAACTCAACCTTGATCAATCTCCAATTCTACATCAATTAGTTACCTAAACACTTCCAATTGACTAATTCTAACATCAATTAACATAAAGACATCCTAATTCATCAAATCATATCTTACAACTTCAAATTTAAGCAACTAATTTGGGGATTTAAATTAATTTGGATAAATTAGTGCAATTAACTATCATACCCATTCAATTGAACCTATATAACATCTAATTCATCAATCAAACTCAAGAAATAAACTCATTACCTCAAAACCACCAAAGTGGCTGAAATCCTCCTTGATTTATTCCTCCAAATCCTTTGCTCCAATCTTCAAATTGGTGATGGAAATGGATGAAGCTAAGTGAGAAATCAATTTTTTTATCAAATTTTAATGAATTTAGTTAAGGATTGAAGAAGAAAAATGGAGAAGAAAGCTTGGAATGGTGTTCGACCAAGCTAGAAGGAGAAAGGAAATGGTTCATCTGAAATGGCTAAGGCAAATTTAATAGAAAAAATCAAATGGTTAATTACAACTAAACCCTCAAACTTTCATCCTTTACACTTTGGTCCTTAAATCTTCTGTAATTTATTCTGATAATTCTGTCAGAATTTAGATATCAGAGTTGGGAGTGAATAAACTTATTTTAATTTATACTCATTTATAAAAATGGTTCTGGAGTCATTCTGTAATACCGACCGACCACTTTTTACTATTCACCTTGAATTTTCATTTATTTACGAAAATGCCATTACTTGCTTTTTCAGTGTTCCTAAATGATTTTCACTTCTTTCTTTTTACCAAAATTACACATAAATTATGATCATCTTTTACCCCCAAGTCAACTTCAGAAATTCTTCTGTTGACCGGACTGCTCATTTTTCGGCAGTGTTCCTGACACCGCCAGTTTCCGAAAAAGTTTCAAGTTTGTTTTGTAACTGTATCTCTAAAATTATTTCCCATCATTTCAAGACTAATGGATGACATACTGAAAATTAATTCATGCATATGAGTTAGGAATTCATAGGGTATTACATTCTACCCCCTACAAATAAATTCGTCATCGAATTTAAATAAAACATACCTCACTGCTAGAACAAGGATGAATATCTGCTCCGCATCTCCTGCTCGCTCTCCCATGTACACCCCTCCATCGTCTGGTTCCTCCATAGCACTTTGACCATCGGGATCTCTTTATTCTGAAGCTTTCTGACCTGTTTATCAATGATCTCCATAGGTAGCTCCTCGTATGACAAATCCTTACTGAAATCCACATCCTGAACCTCCAAAATGTGCGATGGATCCGACATATATTTTCGCAGCATTGATATGTGAAAGACTGGATGTATGTGGCTCATATTGGGTGGAAGAGCCAATCTATAGGCCACACTACCAATCCGCTCAAGTATTTCAAAAGGGCCTATAAACCTTGGTGACAATTTACCCTTCTTCCCAAATCTCATAACTCCTCTCATCGGTGAGACCTTTAAGAAGACATGATCACTAAACTAAAAATTGTACATCCTTCCTCTTCTGATCAGCATAACTCTTCTGCCTACTGAAGGCAGTCTTCATCCACTCTGATCATAAGAACCTTCTCCATAGTCTCTCTAATCAGCTCTGGTCCCTCAAGCTGCTTCTCTCCCGGCTCTACCCAACACACTGGAGATTTGCACTTCCTACCATATAGTGCTTCAAATGGAGCCATACCAATAGAAGAGTGGTAACTGTTATTATAGGAGAACTCTATCAGTGGCAAATAATAGTCTTAGCTACCCTTGAAATCCAAAACACATAATTTGAGCATATCCTCTAATGTCTGGATCATCCTCTCTGACTGCCCATCAGTCTGCGGATGGAAAGCAGAACTGAACCGTAACTAGGTACCCATAGCCTCCTGAAATTTTTGTCAAAACCGAGATGTGAACTGTGTACCCCTGTCTGATATGATCACCAAAGGAACTCCATGAAGACGCACAATCTTATCCACATACAACCGTGCGTACTGAGCTGCCGTATAGCTAGTCTTTACCTCCAGAAAATGTACAGACTTCGTTAACCGATCGACAATCACCCATATAGAATCATATCCCCTAGAAGTCTGTGGTAGGCCAACTATAAAATTCATAGTAAAATGTTCCCATTTCTACTCTGGCAACTCTATCTCCTAAAGTAGCCCCGATGGTTTCTGATGCTCAAACTTAACCTGCTGACAGGCTAAGCATTTAGACACAAACTGAGCTACGTCTTTCTTCATCCCTGGCCACCAATAAACATCCTTCAGATTATGGTACATCTTGGTAATCCCTGGATGTACACTGTATGCAGAATAGTGAGCCTCTCTAATAATCTGATCTCATAGCCCATCAAAGTTTGGTACATATAAGCGTTTCCCACATCTCAGTATCCCATCCTCCACCGTGAACTCTGTCATCTGACCACTCTGAACCTCTCCCTTCAGCTTTAGTAGATATGGATCCCTATCCTGAGTTACTTTAATATCATCTACCAATAGTGACTTCGCCTGAAATTGGGCTATCAGAGCCTGGTTCTGATCCTGGGATCCCAACTCTAACTCTACCCCCAAGTCTGCTATCTCTCTCATCTGTCTGATCAATGGCCTCCTGCCAATCACAATATAAGTAAGACTACCCATAGATTTCCTACTCAGAGCATCTGCCACTACATTGACCTTCCCTAGGTGATAAAGAATCTCGCAGTCATAATCCTTCAGAAGCTCTACCCATCTATGTTGTCTTAGATTCAGATCCTTCTGTTGAAATATATATTATAAACTCTTATGATCAGTATATATCCCATATTTAGCGTCTCCAAATCTTCAAGGCAAATATAACTGTTGCCATCTCCAAATCATGAGTCGAATAATTTGCTTCATGCTTCTTTAACTATTGAGAAGCGTAAGCAATTACCCTACCCATCTGCATCAGTACACACCCTAGGCCTATCCGTGAAGCATCACAATATACTGTAAATTTCTCCCCCTCAACTGGTAATGCCAAAATCGGAGAACTAGTAAGGCAATACTTTAGAGTCTGGAAGCTACGGTCACACTCATCTGTCCAGATATACCGCTCCTGTTTCCTCATCAGTCTAGTCAAAGGAGCTGTAATGCGGGAGAAATCCTTTATAAACCTCCTATAATATCTAGCCATACCCAGAAAACTGCGCACCTCTAAAACACTGGTAGGTTGGGGACAACTAGCTACTGCCTCAATCTTCTGAGGATCCACCATAATACTATTCTTGCAGATAATATGCCCAAGGAAGCACACCTCAGTCAACTAGAACTGACACTTAGATAATTTAGCATACAGCCGATGCTCCCGAAGTGTCTGCAGAACTATCCTCAGATGCTCTCTGTGCTTCTCCTCACTCCTGGAATAAATAAGTATGTCATCAATAAATATGATGACAAACTTATCCAAATATGACCTGAACACCCTGTTCATCAAATCCATGAAAGTCGCCGGTGCATTGGTCAACCCGAATGGCAAAACCAGAAACTCATAATGACCATAGCGGGTCCTGAAAGCAGTCTTGGGTATATCACTCTACTTAATCTTCAACTGATGATACCCAGACCTCAAATCAATCTTAGAAAAATGGCTGGCACCCTGCAACTGATCAAATAAGTCATTTATTCGAGGTAACAGATACTTATTCTTCACTGTGACTTTGTTCAGCTGCCTGTAGTCAATACACATCCTCAATGAGCCATCTTTATTTCTCACAAACAATAACGGTGCACCCCAAGGAGAACTGCTCGGTCTGATAAACCCTCTATCCAATAGCTCCTGTAACTGTGTCTTCAACTCCTTCAGTTCAGCTGGAGCCATTTTGTATGGTGGAATAGATATCGGGTCTGTATCTGTATGCACCTCTATCTCAAACTCAATCTCCTTGTCAGGGGGGCAATCCTGGCAACTCCTCAGGAAATACATCAGGAAACTCCTGAACAAGCGGTATTTGATCCAACTAAACAGAAGATCTTTGTACATCCACTACATGTGCTAAATAGGCTGAACAGCCTTTCCAGATCATCCTCCGAGCCTGGATAGCAGAAATCAAATTAACCCGGAACTCCCGAATCTCACCCTGAAACTCAAACTCCAGCTGCCCCTCAGGCTGGAATCTAACCCTCTTTCGATAACAATCTATCACTGCCCGGTGTCTCGTCAACCAATCCATACCTAAAATAACTTCTAACTCAAGCACAGGCAACTCAATCAAATCAGCACGCAAGATACGATCATCAATCTCAACAATGCAATCAGAGTAGAAATGATCAACATTCACACAATCCCCTATAGGAGTAGCAATAGTCAATGGCACATCTAATAACCTCCTTTCCTTATTCAATTTGGGTGCAAAATGTGGTGACACAAAAGAATGAGTTGCACCCGAATCGAATAAGGCATCAGCAATCTCATTCTGAACCAGAATAGTACCTGTGACAAAGTTGTCGGATCTCTGGGCCTCCTAGGTGTTAACCACAAATACTCTGCCCTGGCCCCTACCAGCTGGAGCCTGACTGCCACTGGGAGCCTATCCTCCCCTGCCTCTGCCTCAAGCTGTAGCCTCTCTGCCCATATTCTGACTACCTTGAACTACTGGCTATGATTCTGTGATAGATGGCTGCTGATCAGCCCTCACTGGACAAGTGTTAATATAATGGCCCTGCTGGCCACACCTCAAACATGCTCCAGACCATCTCCAACACTCCTCTCCATGCCTCCTACCATAAAATCCACAAATAGGAATGTTGGTGCCTGAGTAATCGATCTCGAAGAACCTTGAGAATAGGCAGGTGCTGACTGAACCGCTGGCTGCTCCCTACTCTAAAGTCTCCTCCTCTGACTACCCCCTGATGATCTCTACTCAAAAAGAGGTACCGGCTCTGCCTGCCTAGGATGGGAGCTGTTTCCCCCCCCTCCTAATTTGTGATCCTGGGCCACCTTTCCTTTTCTGATCCCTCTTGGCTCTCTTTGTCTTGTATTTCTCCTCTATCTGAGTGTCCTTATCTATCACTATAGTCAAACAAGTGAACTTCGTCACTAACAAGGCATTATGTAGTGCAACATGCAAACCTCTCCGAAATCTACTAATCAGATCTGCCTCGGTAGGTACTATATAAGTAGCATATCTGCTCAACCGTATAAACTCCTTGGCATACTCCTCTACAGATCTATCTCCCTGCTCGAATCTGATCAAATTATGGGTCCTCACACCCTCAGCGATGAACTCATCAATCAAGCCCTGTCAGAACTCTTCCCAAGTAGGTGGGTGCTCTCCATATAGTCTAGTCTCCATATGCCTAGAGAACCATGTCCTTGCTTTACCCTTAAGCAACAGACCAACCAACTCAACTGATCTCAACTCTGAACAAGGTAGTCTCCTCACTACCTTTTCCACCTCCTCCAAGAAATCAACTGGATCAATGCCCCTATCTCCTCTGAACTCAGGTAAGTTTAACTTCAGAATGCTAAACATGGATACTCCTCCCTCCTCAATCTCTCTCTGACCTCCCTGTACAGCTGGCTCCTTCTGAGCCCCCACTGGTTGCACAAGAGCCGGTGCCACTACCTCAGGTACTACTAGTGGAGATACTACTGCAGGAGCAGGTGGTTGCTGTGTCTACTGCCTCTCTCCTCTCATCTCTGCCATCTCTCTCCTCAACTCCATCAATCCTCTCATCATCTCTACCCTACATGGGTCATCTCCCCTCTCTGATCCCTCTGAAGTTCATCAGGATCGAGATGGACCCTCTGATACTGAAATCTCCCTCACTAGGGACTTATTGGAGACAACCTCAGCCTCTCTGGTACCTCTATCCTTGCTGTCGGACATCTTTGTAATCTGTCGAGAAAAACGATAACAGTCTCATAATATAGTAGAAACGCAGAATAATAACATGTAACAGATGATAATAGCAATAGACGACAAAAGAAATCCTATGCTCCATGGTATACTTAATTCTACCCCATTTTGTACTTAGTAACTATTCCTCTGTAATTCAGTCACTATTCATCTGTAACCTAGATTCACAGTTTGTAAACCTAGTGCTCTAATACCACCTCTGTCACGACCCAGTTTTCCGGACCGCGACGGTCCTAGGGAACGGGAGATGCCAATGGCGACCGACACCCATAGAACCCAGTATCACATGCATCATCTATAAACCTCAATATATTATTCATATTAATTAATTACCAGCCATTCTGTTAACCTGTCATGCATTCTATAATTATTCTGCAATTGGCTATAACATTCATATATCATATCATAATACCATCATAAAACTCATAATAATATCATCAACATCATATATACAATGTTCATCTCCTAGTTAACCCATACATACCCATGGAGCAGCTAGATCATGAACACCAAAATAAATATATAGAATATCAGAAATATACATAATAGTCTGTAGCAGAAATCCAACTAAGACAAAAGAATGGATTTTGCAACCTACTCCTCTCCTGAAATGGGTAAACAATGAAATGGTGAGTATAGATGAGACTCAGTGAATTTACATGCATCACAATAAGTATTGGGCATCAATAAACAATAGTATCAGTCAATGAGATAACAATTTACAGAATAAATATCAGGTTACAGTAAAGTCAAAGAATATCATATAGGCTAGGTTATATATATGGAAAGACAGATAATGGGATAGACTGTATGAAAAGAAATCATACAATCTCCAGTCAGTCAATATGGACCATGTAGGTCTCCAGTATCAATGAGCATAAAGCTGATCAGGCCCTAAGACCAGGACCATAACCGCTCCTAGCTAGGGTATCAATAATACAATGTGCACATCGCCGACAGTATTTTTCCACTACCCTGTCGGATCTATAGCTCTGCCAAACCATATCAAGGTCAATAACGAGGGATATTATAAGCAACAATGACATCCGGATATCAGTCAATCCAAATAATATTCAGTTTGGTATCAATCAGTATAGTATTCAATATACTCAATGGCAATGCCGTATGCAATATACAATCAATAATAAAAGGTTTAGCAATAAGGAAAGGCTTAAAACAAAAGTTGGTTCGGTGGCCGAAAATGGTAGGTCAATTGGCATGCTAACGTCACTGGCGATAATGGCATTCAATTGGTAGGCCAATGGCATGCAAACTAATAGGCCAATGGCAAATGAACTAGGCATTTCATCGAACACTTGGTGGGCATACAATGGCAAGCCAATAGATTAGGTTATGGTTCAAATTTGACTTGCCTATTCAAATCAACAACAAACCACATTGCAATACAAAGTATAGGTATCAAAGAAACACAATTAAACAATGTTAAAATGGATCAAATTGGCTAGGAAATATCAAAGAAAATCAAGCAATTCCAAGGCAATAAATGGTCATCTAGGGTTCGACCAAAGGGTGGTCTTCACAAATGAGTTTCAATCAACAAGGCATGATAAATGATACAATGTAAACTCACATAATGCTTCAAATAGCTTAGAATAGCCCAATTCCAATCAATTCCACCAAATAGCCCAAATTTGCTATTTTAAAACTCAACCTTGATCAATCTCCAATTCTACATCAATTAATCCATCAATTAGTTACCTAAACACTTCTAATTGACTAATTCTAACATCAATTAAAATAAGCACATCCTAATTCATCAAATCATATCTTACAACTTCAAATTTAAGCAACCAATTTGGGGATTTAAATCAATTTGGATAAATTAGTGCAATTAACTATCATACCCATTCAATTGAACCTAAATAACATCTAATTCATCAATCAAACTCAAGAAATAAACTCATTACCTCAAAATCACCAAAGTGGCCGAAATCCTCCTTGATTTATTCCTCCAAATCCTTTGCTCCAATCTTCAAATTGGTGATGGAAATGGATGAAGCTAAGTGAGAAATCAACTTTTCTATCAAATTTCAATGAATTTGGTTAAGGATTGAAGAAGAAAAATGGAGAAGAAAGCTTGGAATGGTGTTCAACCAAGCTAGAAGGAGAAAGGAAATGGTTCATCCGAAATGGCTAAGGCAAATTTAATAGAAAAAATCAAATGGTTAATTACAACTAAACCCTCAAACTTCTACCCTTTACACTTTGATCCTTAAATCTTGTATAATTTATTCTGACAATTCTGTCAGGATTTAGATATCAGAGTGAGGAGTGAATAAGCTTATTTTAATTTATACTCATTTATAAAAATGGTTCTGGAGTCATTCTGTAACCTCGACCGATCACTTTTCACTATTTACCTTGAATTTCCATTTATTTACGAAAATGCCATTTCTTACTTTTTCAGTGTTCCTAAATGATTTTCACTTCTTTCTTTTTACCAAAATTACACATAAATTATGGTCATCTTTTACCCCCAAGTCAACTTCAGAAATTCTTCTGTTGACCGGACTGCTCATTTTTCGGCAGTGTTCTCGACACCGCCAGTTTCCAAAAAAGTTTCAAATTTGCTTTCTAACTGTGTCTCTAAAATTATTTTCCACAATTTCAAGACTAATGGACCACATACTGAGAATTAATTCATGCACATGAGTTAGAAATTCATAGGGTATTACACCTTATTAAGCTGCGGATAATCTATGCACATGCGCAAAAATCCATCTTTCTTTTTCACAAAAAGTACAGGTGCACCCCAAGGTGAACTGCTAAGTCGTATGAACCCTTTATCCAACAATTTTTGCAACTGGATCTTCAATTCCTTCAACTCAGTTGGTGCCATTTTATACAAAGGAATGGTTATTGGATTAGTTCCCAGCAAAACTTCTAATTCAAACTCAATTTCCCTCTCCGGTGGTGAACCTGGTAACTCCTCAGGAAATACATCCATAAATTCATTTATTACAGGAATATGTGTAATATCAGAATCAGTTGCCTGGGTATCCACTACATGTGCTAAATAAGCTTCACATCCCTTCCGTAACAGTTGTCTCGCTCCAATGGCTGAAATTACATTCGCCATCACCCCCATTCTCTCACCCTGATACACAAAACTTGACTTCCTTTCCAGTTTAAATTCTATTTTCTTTTCATAACAATCAATAGAAGCTCGATTATGTGATAACCAATTCATACCCAATATAATATCCAGTTCCAACACTGGTAATTCAATTAAAGTTATTGGTATGTTTCTCTCCTTAATTCCCACTCTACAGTTTCTGTACTCTCTATCTACCACAATAGTGTCTCCTAAGGGTGTGGAAACCTCTAATGGCATTTCCATTTGACTACTATCCATTCCCAATTTGTTCACATAAGCAGAAGACACAAAAGAGTGGGTAGTACCAGTATCAAACAAAACTCTAG
>CANXYC010209449.1:0-18142 GCA_948193065.1 Aleurites moluccanus | reverse complement strand
GAGCTACACTATCACCTGAAATCCACAAAAAATGAGTGAGCTTTCAACTCAGTAAAATATGAACATGCAATAAGAAATATATATATATATATATATATATAATCTGAAAGAAATAGCAATTTCAAGATCATGGGTACAAATAAGAAAGTGGTTAGGCTTCCAAGAAACAGAAGTGCTCACAATCGAATAGCACTATCAAATATCATGGTAGAACTATAGAATGAATCAGTAGCCATTCTACCTATCGTAACAAAGGGCATCAGTAGTCCTTGCTATCTTATCGCAAATGCATGCTTGGCCAGGCATACGCCTAAAGCTCATGGTCTCCTCTAGGTGGAACACTGGTACAGTAACCCTACCAGCTAGGTTCCCAAAGTGCATGATGGACTAATGAATTTACTCTCATTGGGAAGAGCATTCTATCCATAGGGTCACATGGTTTCATATTGCAATAAACTTACTGGTCACAAGACCATCAATATATATATATATATCATAATTTCAATCAATTTTAACAAGTAATAAGCAAGTAGGAATTATGTGAACTTGATCCAAGAAAATTGACCAAGTCACTTCAATATATATATATATACATATACATGGTAATTTCATGAACAAATGACAAATCTCAATTTTAGGATATCATAGGATTTTCGATTAACAGTCCGGTAATAGAATATCAAACATGCAAGAATCATATGGTTTAACATCTTAGAATATTTGGTCATATTATCTCAATGAAATAAAGACAATGCAATGTTCATACTTACCTCAACACAATTTTATCCTCAAATTTCCTTTAACAGATTGCCCACAATAATCTCCTTAATTTCTTTGGTTTTCTTCTCCTAAGAAATTTTCCCAATATACAAAATTAGCGTTTTCTTAAATCAATAATACTCAACATGATTCCTTAATAATTAACCATCTTAAAGTCTCTATTCTTAATTTCTAACATCAATTTAATTTATCTCTTAAAGAAAAATTTGCATTTAATTTGAATTTACTGTTCATGTTATTATTTATGACAATCCATTTATTCAGATTCCTCCATCATTAATTACAATGTATATCTTTAAAATACTTGCAACAAATTTCTACACACCCATAATTAATTATTCTGACTGCTAAATTTAATTAATCTAAAAGAATATAAAATTGAAAGAAATTTACCTTATTTCTCTAACACTGAATTTCTTGAAATATTCAGCTTGAATATGATGATTTAATGCCTTATAATATGCTAATCTAGAGATCTAATACATTAATTTTGAGTATTAATGCCTTAAACAAGAAATGGAACAAACTGAGAAAGACGGAAGAAGAATTAAGAAAGAAGAAAGAAAAATCATGAGAAAAACGCCACTGGCTACTGGGGTTAAATAGGCCACTGCCCAAAATCCCGCTCGCCAGCTCGCCTCGCCAATCTGTCTCGGCAATGCTACCTCGCATAAGCCAGCTCGCCATTCCCAGCTCGCCAAATTGATCTGGTAATGCCACTTCGCAAAAGCCATTTTGCTACTCCAGCTCGCATTTTCACCTCGCATATGCTACCTCGCCAAGCTCTCCTCGCAAACTCTTCCTCGCATATGCCGCCCCGCATATGGCAACTCGGCAATGCCTCTTAGCCTCTTCGCTAACTCGCTTCGCCTATCTTCCTCTTCGCCGAACTCTGCTCACGACCTGCCACTTCGCACATTCCCTCTTCACATAATACCTCTTTGCATAATGCCTCTTCGCATAATGCCACCTCGCATTTCCTCTTCGCCAAATCCTCTTCGCTTAACTTCACTTCGCATAAGCCACTTCGCATATGCTTCTTCGCCAATTTTCTCCTCGCTAAATTCCTCTTCGTATATGCTACCTCGCATTCGCCTCTTCGCAAATTGCCACTTCGGCAATCTTACCTCTCCACTTCGCCACTTCGCATTGCCGGCTCGCTAATACTAATCAGCTGAAACCTTTCCTGGATAACTTACACTTAACCAGCTCGCAATTGAGCTACAAATATCCAAACTTTCTGATTCTTTTTGTCACTTAAAATAAACATGCAGGGGCTTAACATATCCAAAAATTCAAATTACAAGGGCAACTACGCAAACTATGGTGACTCTCCAAAAGTCACCCAGACTTACTGCCCCAAAATTTATCATAACAATCCTGATAAATTCTACTCTCCACTGAAACATACTTATCCAAAATTCCTGAAATTTTACAGCCAACATCACAATACACAAAGGAACATTTTTAATGTTTACACTTATGGCTCAAACTATCTCAGTCATTCCCAGAAATTCCAAATACATACAGATTTCCTGTAGAAAGGCTAATCCAGACAAGTCCTGCTCAAAGAGGCTTAACTCCTCACACACATAGAATTTTACCAAGCCATTTAACATAATTTCAGATAAGACATAAATCCACAACTTTTATATTTTACACTTTATCAAATTATCTCTTTAAGATTTAGCAATTAGCCTCACAAAATCCTACAACCAGAATTTCGACATTTCTCACAAAATTCTCATCCTTAATTAATTTAAATTCATCAAATGTACAATAAATAAAATACAATAAAATGGCAGATATTACAAATATTCTAAGAATATTTCATCAGATATATATATATAAAATACTAAATAAATTATTAATTTATTTTAAAAAATGTTCGGTGCATGGTATCAGAATTTGGGATTAGTGTGTAAGATACTAAATAGTTTTTGCATTCATTAAAAAAGATAAACAGTAAATCAATATGATTAATATTTAAGTAAATTATTGAAATTTGGGTACAGTTATAAGTCGCGTGTTAAGCCAATAATAGGCATGTTAGGACAGTAATTCAAGTGGCCGTTTCTTGTTTTACTTAATGAACATTATATTTTTTTTTTGTTTATTTTTAAAAATGAATTTAGATTCTTTTTTCTATCGAACCACATCTCTTTCAAACTTTTCTACTTCTGAATCATTAGAATTCAAAAGGGTAATCAATAGTGAAAAAATCACTATTAAAGATTTTTCAAAATAAATTGGTAACTGAGAAATCACCAAAGTGCAAAAGAAACGGATCTATGAATCTTCAAAATTTTTTCTTTTCAAAACTGATTTCACAATCAAAACTAAGAAAAGAAATATTCAAATTTCAAAACCTTTTGAAGAAATTCATCTTCTTTCTTCAAGATCTTTTAAAAACACAGGAAAAGCTCTATAAGTATATTCATATAGGATTAGTTCATGTAGGTATAAAATCTCTAACCAGAGAAGGATTAGATACCTCAATCTTAACAGTCCTTAGGGATGCTAGGTTTACAAACTTATATGACTCTTTGTTAGGGATTGTAGAGTCCAGTCTCAACAAAAGTCCTATCAGCTTTAGCTATTATCCAAATATCACTATCTCTTTGAATGATAAGAATATTTTAAAGAGCATTGTTCTTCAAATAAAAATTCATAATTATAAAATGCTTGATAGATCTTTTTCAATTGCATTGATTTTCAAAATTCATTATAAAGTAATGATCTCTGCTTTTGCTTCAAAACACATTCAATACTCACCAAAAAGAAGAAACCTTTTTGCTCTAAATGGACCTTTCAAAAGCCAATACAATCATTCACAGAACAATTCAGTGTAAATATGTCACCTTGCTTGATGAATGGATTCTAGGAGCAACCCAACCAGAAGTTCCAAAACAACCTAAACCAAATTCAAACCTGAGAAACATTACCCAGTTCTCAAATGGTATAGTCAAACTTACCTTTGACAAAAAATCAATATCATCAAGATTTTTTGACACTGCCTCTACATCTTTAACCATTGACATTGAAAGAATCTCAAAACTTCCATCAATCATATACACCCTATATACTCTAAAAGAGCATGTCTAAACAGTGCAAATACAACCTAGGTATTCTACTTCGGATATACCCAGATATACCTAAGAAATACCTGAAACTACCATCCAAAATGCTGATTATCAGACAAATATACCCAGAACTGTATATATTGAAAATCAATCTCCAAATCAAGAAGAAGAACCCACACCAATACATCCTTCTTCTCCCACTCCTTCAGCTATCACCTAAAATATTGAGCATGAGACCAATGTGATAAAAAAGGATTTTCAACTTGACAAAAAACTTCTTCATGAAGATTTTTATTCAAAAAAGAATGAAGTCAAGAAAATCTGGTTTTTTAAAACTTCTTAGAGGTCAAAAATGAAATCCAAGAAAAGTGTTATGAATTTTGTAATACTTTAAAAATTCAAATGAAATTCTTTGACTGATTTGAAATTTATGCAAGAAAAAATAAAATTGAATATCTTTTTTTCAAAACAAACTATTCAAAAGAGCATAAGCATTTAAAAAATTCTAATCATTCAAAAAAATCTGTAAATCCTGTTACCTCTAGGAATAAAACTCTAGAATGGAAGGTAGGTGATCAAACCATATAGTCTTAATATCCACCACCTAAGGAGATTACTATTCCTATAGGAACAAATAGTGAAGCTATAACTTCATCTTATAAAAAAGTTTAGGATGACGACTCTAGAAATATTAGAAACATCGTCCAACAAAATAATTTTTCAAATGCCAATCTCCAAACCGTAGGAAAATAGTTGATTAGGATAGAAAGTCAAATCCATAAGTCAACTATTACCGTTTCCCAAAGTTCAAATTTCGTAGTTGCTGCTAAACCTATAGTGTTAGACAAACCTGTAGATAGAAAGCTTAAGAACCCTGTATTCAAACCATATCAGGTTCTAAAACCTAGCTAGCAACAATTCCAAAACAAAAAATTCGAGTTTGTCTAAGCTATTAGAGACTAATTGAGTAAAATAAGTCAAACCTCTATAGGCCAAAATCTTGACTCAGAAACCTCTAGGAAAATAACACCGGAGACTCCCTAATCAAAGTCTAGAAACATTAGTGTTATAGACTAAACTTATACCACTTCTGATGAAGAAGCAGAAGCTTTCAAATAGGAAGAAATTCCTCAAATAATTAGATTGACCAGGCAAAATCAAAGTCTTATCCCTAGGATTACAGCTCCAGATTTAAGGATAGAGAATAGACCTAGTGCCTTAGCTTAGTCTAGATTCAACGCTTCATTTGTTTATGAGTGGAACCTTGATGGTATGCCTGAATACAATATCCTCAATTTACTCCAACAGATGACCATGACAGCCAATGCCTATAGAACCCAGTTAGGAACCTCTGACCAACCCATAGTTGAACTCCTCATAGCAGGTTTCACAGGAGAACTTAAGGAATTGTGTTATAATCATCTTACTTCTCACCAAAAATAGGAGATCCTAGATTCTATTTAAACCTTTGAGGATAAAACACCTATTATAGATGAGAGAGGAATCCTAGTAGAAGATGCAGTAGAAACTCTAATATTGGCCATATCTCTTCATTTTGTAGGTGACCCTTCATACCTCAAAGACAAAAATGTTGAGCTCCTTAGCAACCTTAAATGTAAGAAGCTTAGTGATTTCCAAACCTTACCAGAGTCATGCTTAGAGAAGATTCAAACCAACCTTTCTGGAAAGAAAAGTTCCTTGCAGGTCTACCTAAAATTTTAGGTAAAAAAGTTTAGGAACAATCTCAAACAAGCCTTTGGAGGACAAATCCTTTATGACCAATTTACCTATGGTGAACTGATTAGTTTAACCCATAAGGAATGTCTTAAGATTTTTCGAGACTTGAAACTCCAAAAATATCTTAAATGGGAGATGAAGCAAACAAAGAAGGAACTTGGTAGAATCTGTAAACAGTTTGACCCAAATACTTCCCTTAAATCCTCAAACACCTGTAGTGGTCAATGCAGTAAAAAGAAAGACTCTTATAGTAAATCCAAATTCTTTTACAAACATAGGAAGTCTTATCAACCTAAGAATGAGATTTACTATAAGAAACCTTCTTCTTCTAGAAAGAATTTAAAAACTCCTAGAAAAACCTCTTCCAAATCCAAATCAAAGTCTAGAACTAATTTCAAAGACATCACTTGCTACAAGTATGACAAGAAAGGTCATACTTCCAAATTTTGTAGACTTAACTCTAAGATTCATGAGCTAGTATTAGAACAAAATGTCATAGAAAAAATCTCTGCCATTCTTGTAGATACATCCGAGTCTGAATCTGAATATTCCAGTTCTTTGGAAGATAGGAAGCCTCTCTATATAGATGAGTTAGCAACCTCTTCCTCATCTTTTAATTCAAACACAGAGTCTAATTCAGATTCTGAACTAAATAAGGAATCCAAACAGGTTAATATGCTTATAAAATGTTAAGAAGCAATTCTTGATATAGTAAAGTATATTAATGATCCAAAACTCTAAAAAGAGTACTTAGAAAAACTTCTTAAAACCATGATACTAGATGAGAAGCCAATAGAAAAACTTTCTCTCCTTCCCTCTACAAGTAAAAACACCTATGATCTTATAGCCATATTAGATAGAGGTAAGAAATCCAAAAACCTTGCAATAACCATTCAGGATCTTCAAAAGGAGATTAATGAAGTCAAATCAGAGCTTAGAGAACTCTAAGCCAAACAACAAAGAGATTATGATTTGCTTCAAAGTCTGATTTCAAAATAAAAAGATTCAATTTCAAATTCTTATGATTCAAATTCTGACTCTGATGAACAAATCGAGGAATTAGAGTATCAAAATCTGAAATGTTTAAAAAAGGTTCCAAATATTCTAGAGAATTTTATAAATGTTCTCAGAGAGATTACTTCTAGAAAAATATTTAATTCAAATCACAATTTTCTTTTCAAAAGATTTCCAAGTGAAAAGATTATATTATTTGATACAAGAGCGGATCTCAACTATATCAAATATGATTTTATTCCAAAATATTTTCATCAAAAAACAAATGAAAAGCTTTCAACTGCAAATAATTCAAAATTGACCATAGACGGGAAAACTAAAGGATCAGTAGTCAATAGGAATATTGCTTTAAAAAATATTTTTATCCTTACACAAAATCTACACCAGATGGTCATTTTAGGAATGCCATTTATCAATTTGATAACTCCCTATAAAGTGATTGATGACAGTATTATTTTTAAAGCAAGAAATTCAAAATTAATTTTTCCTTTTATTGAAAAACCAAAGAAAAGAAATCTCAATCTTATAAAAGCTCACTCTATTTATAATTTTGAGATAAACGCTTTGATAAAAGGAAAACAGACCCATCTAATGCATTTAAAGCAGGATGTGAATTTTCAAAGAATTCAAAATGAACTTCAAAATGAAATTGTTTAAAAGAAAATTTAAAATTTTCAAATTCAAATTGAGCGGAAAATTTATTCTAATCTTCCAAATGTTTTTTAAAACAGAAAACAACACATAGTTGATCAATCCTATGAAAAAGATTTTGATGAAAGATAAATTCTAACAAAAGCTAGACCAATAGAAATGAACTCTGAGTTAGAAGACCATTATAGGTTAGAAATTTAGGATTTAGTTTCAAAGGACTAATCTCTAAGTCTAGATCACCCTGGTCTTGTGCAACCTTCTATGTCAATAAGAATAGTGAGATAGAATGAGGAGCACCTAGATTAGTGATCAATTACAAGCCTTTGAACAAAGCTTTGAAATGGATTAGATATCCAATTCCAAATAAAAAAGATTTGCTTTCAAAATTGTATTCAGCTTTCATATTTTCCAAATTTGATATGAAATATGGATTTTAGAAAATTCAAATTCATCCTAAAGACAGATATAAAACAACATTCACAATCCTTTTTTGGACAGTATGAATGTAATGCCATGCCATTTGGCTTGAAAAATGCTCCATCAAAATTCAAATGGATTATGAATGACATTTTCAATTCTTATTCAGAATTTTGGATTGTCTACATAGATGATGATCTTATTTTTTCAAGTTAAATTGAACAATTCAAACATCTAAAAACATTTTTCCAAGTGGCAAAGGAAAAATGATTTAGTAGTTTCAAAATCCAAAATTTATCTTTTCCAAATTCGTGTTCGGTTTCTAAGCCATACATTACTTAAGGAACCATCACACCAATAGAATGTTCACTTATATTTGCATTTAAGTTTCCTGATAAAATCTTAGATAAAAACTAATTGCAAAAGTTCTTAGGAAGTTTGAATTATATTTTAGATTTATGTCCAAATATCAACCATCTAGCAAAACCCCTGCATGATAGGTTGAAAAAGAATCTTATACTATGGTTTGACCAACATACTAGGATTGTCAATTTTATCAAAAAGCAAGTTTTAAAAAATTTCTTGCTTGCACATAGTTGACCCATTAGCTCCCAAGATTGTGGAAACTGAAACTTCAGACATAGGTTATGGTAAAATTCTAAAATAGATTCAAAATGGATGGGAATGCATTATTCAATTCACATATGCACATTGGAATGATTGCCAAAAGAATTATTCTACTATTAAAAAAGAAATTCTTTCAATTATTTTGTGCATTTCAATATTTCAAAATGATTTATTAAATAAAAAATTTCTTTTAGGAATTGATTGTAAATTTGCAAAAGAGGTTTTACAAAAGGATGTTCAAAATATTGCATCAAAATAAAATTTTACCTATAGGCAAGCCATTCTCTCTACATTCGACTTTGAAATTGAATTTATTAAGGGAGATACAAATTCAATTCCAGACTTTCTAGCCAGAGAGTTTCTTCAAAACAGGCCCTAATGCCCAAAAAATCCAAAGATAAGGGGAAAGGCCCAGCCAAAGATCCAAATCAAGGCAAGGTCTCAAGCCAAGCCTCTTCAAACTAGCCCGTTCCAAAACCTTCTTCCGCCCAACCCGTAAAATCATAAATGGACATGGTCCTTGAAGAAAATTCAAAAGAGGCCCAATCAATAGCCCAATCTTCAAAAGATTCACAGATTCAAAAATGGGTCGAACAACTCAACCAAAGCCCAAAATTAATTCTGGGACTTCAAAAACTTTTTCAGGCCCAGTCTTTACAGGCCTAGGCCACTCCTCCAAAACCTTCATCTTCCAAAGAAGATAAGGAAAAAGGTAAAGGTAAACTCCATGTACTGGTTTCAAAAATAGAGATGGATTTTTCCTCTAAAATCCCATCTCAAAATATTGTTTAAAATCAAAATATTTCAAATCCAAATGTTTCTGAAATTATTATTTCTCAGAAAAAAAATTTGAGAAAACAAATTAATATTTAGAAAAATTTCATTATCAAAATATTTTAACTATGGAGAATGAATATTATTATCAAAATCCCTCCAAAGCAACAAAAAATATTTTTCTAAAAGGATGGTATTTCATACCCTGGGATGGAACTAAATGTCACATTCCAATTTTAGAAAATGTTATGGTTTTAGGGTATGGGGAAGGCATAAGGCCACCTAAACCCGTAAAACCCTATTCTGTATTTCTACAAAAAATCTACAATCTATCCCAGGATTCAAGTCCTTCTCTTTATATTCACCAATAACACAACCTGTACAAATCAACACTTCTATTTCCTTATTCATCTCATACTACCGCATGCATATCACATTTAATACATTTTCCCAATTCAATATTTTACATCTCCATTACAGAACTTCATTTTTTTTATATTATCTTACTAAATCCTTCATTACAAAACCATGGAACTACTAAAGAAAAATCCATAATTACAAAATAAATAGTCTTTACATAAATATAGAAAATTCCACTCCGGAGGAAGAGGGAAGAAGTGGAATCGCCTCTATCTACCTTGCTCCTGAAAAAAATAAACCCACGAGAGTCAGATACAAATATCTCAGTGAGTAACAACATATTACCACACTTGTGGCTAGGTATTCAATGCTGTTTACAAGAAAGATAATGGTTCAATATACATATATACAATAATGAATATCAAATATTAATAAGAGGAATCATAGCTAAAGAACATCGTCAAATGAAATTTAAAGGTATATCAATGAATTGGTTATCAACAATTGGTTATAACAAATGCTACATAATTTAATAATAATAAGAATACCAATGTATTTTATTATGTTGACAGATAATCAATATACCAAAAAAAAAACTCAGTAGAGGCTACATCTTGGTAGCATGCCTACATGGTAGTCATACGGTTGATCGGACCGCATGGCTAGCGCCTTATCCCCCTCTAGCTAGGGTCAGTCAAAAAGTACAATGTGCATAAAAGTCTCGATGTATTATCATAGCCCCATCGAGAGGGATATATGTCATGTACATACTATACATTAATAGGGTTCATTACATAATGACCTAAGGTTTATTATGCATTTATCAATAACATTAACAATGCTCATATCAATAATATAACAATAATTAAGTTATTATATGAAAGATATCAATTAGGTTTTGACAAAAGATAATAAGTCAAGTCATTCCAATGGCTATAATCCGAATTAATTAATATCAATGATGCATTCGAAAATTACACATCTGTTTTACTAGAATAGGTTAACAATTCGATATCATATATATATATATATATATCCACATTTAGCTATTTAAGAAATATGAGATTCAATAGATTATTCAATTATAGGCAACGATAATTCTGATGAAAATATGCTTGAATGGAAACAAAATTCAAGAATGAGGTATATATATATATATATATATATCCACATTTAGCTATTTAAGAAATATGAGATTCAATAGATTATTCAATTATAGGCAACGATAATTCTGATGAAAATATGCTTGAATGGAAACAAAATTCAAGAATGAGGAACAATGTTCATTGGTTAATATTTATTAATTTACATGGTGGTTTCAATAATTAGAATTAGGAATAATTACAAATGAAGTAATATATAGTTACTCACTTTACAGACCAAAACACCCAAACTAAGCTCCCTTCTTAAGCTTTCTTTTTTTTTTGCCTCTTGAAGCTATAATATAATTTAAACATAATTTAGGTTCAATCCAATGTTGAATTACACAAATTCTAAAGTAACTTTGAAAAACTCCTTAATTATCAAAATCTCAGGTTTTGGCAATCCTGGTTCGTTTACTAATATCTCCCACTACACTTATCCAATTATTTCAATTATTTCTCCTAATTAAACTAGATATCTCATATTCTAACATATCTGAAATTGAGGTCATTTTGGTCACTACACAATTTATGATGAATTTCTAAACTAGGGCCTACAACTCTGCAACCAGCGTGCAACTTTTACCCGAACAGTCTTCACTCTTTTACTTATAACTCAGCATGTAATTGTCCAATTCCCATTATCTTTTCACATGTTTTTAGATAAGACATAAAGGAAAATTTTTATGTTATGAGTTTCCGTTGAATCAGATCTTAAGGTCTTATAAAATGCAAAACTCAGTAGGGTATCTTAGTGGGGAACCTTAACCCGATCCAGTCCTGATTAGGGCTTTGTATCTCATAACACAGTACAAATTTGGCAAAAATTACTTCTATACATATAATTTGGACACATGTAGCTACAACTTTTATGTTTTATGATTTTCTAATTTCTGAAATTAAGGCTATGAAATTGAGGGCTCAATATTTTGCTCATAACCATGAATTTCAGAAATTCAAAAATTTCAGAATTTCCCCCCAATACACAACTTCACACAACAAGCCTCAATTTCATTTCTAACCACTAATTACTTACATATAACCTCATATAAGGTTTCTTACACTATCAATTTAATTTATGTTATACTAATTCAGAAATGAAAATTTTTACCTAAACTAAACCCTAACTCAATCTTCCCATTTAACATGTTTCTTCCAATTCTAACTCCATAGAAATACTACCCAACCTCCATTTTTTCATTTATAACAAAAAAAAATCAAACTTTAGAGTAAGGTGCAAAAATTACCTCTTGAGACCCTTAGCTCCAAATGCTTGATCCAAGCCCAAATAGTTTAATTAGAAATGATGGGGATGATTATTTGTGAAGGATGGAAGGTTGAATCATGGGTTTTGGGTATGGTGTGAAGAAAATTTACCCCTTTGAAGCTCTTACAATAGTGGCCGGCAATGGTTGATTTAAAATGGAGAAGATGAATTAATTTGTGCTAAGGGTTATATATATAGGTTTAAAATTACCCCTATTTACCATTTTGCCATTTTTTAATTTAATTTCTATCTCATTTTCCCTTTAATTCTTTAAATACTTTCTTACATTTAATTTCTCCCCCATATATATATATATATATATATATATATATATAATACACTATTTATAATGTCTATTTTAATGTTCATTAAGGTCACTTTATCAAAAGAGCTACAATTATTTAATTAAAAATCGAGATCTATGCGATGCTTACAATTAAGCTTATTTAGAGCTTCTAACTAATATTAATTGTTTCATTACCTATTTCATTCAATTAAATTCTCAATAGTTCTTCTTAATTCCTTTTAAGCTTGGGTGGGTTATTACCCTCAACCCACTTACAAATAAATTCGTCCTCAAATTAAAAAAAAAAAATAGTCTTACCTCAAGTAGAAAACAGCTGAGGATACTTCTGTTGCACAATGGATTCGCTTTCCCAAGTGCATTCTTCAGTACTTTGATTCCGCTATAGTACTTTCACCATTGGGATTTCTTTATTCCTCAATCTTTTCACCTGTCTATCCACAATCTGAATAGGAATTTCCTCATATGATAAGTCTTTATCTACTTCAATTTCTTGCACTGAAAGAACATGTGACGGATCTGGTACATACTTTCTCAATATAGAAATATGGAAGACAGGATGTACGTGGCTTAAGCTTGGAGAAAGAGCTAAGCGATAGGACACATTGTCAACTCTATCCAATACTTCAAATGGTCCTAGATACCTAAGTGACAATTTCCCCTTCTTCCTAAATCTCATCACTCCTTTCATAGGAGAAATTTTAAGGAATACATGTTCACTTATATAAAACTGTACATCTTTTCTCTTTGGATCCGCATAGCTTTTCTGATGACTGAAAGCAGTTTTGATTCTTTCTCTGATCACTGGTACTTTCTCTATAGTCTCTTGAATCAAATCAGGCCCTTCAATTGCCTTTTCACCTAGTTCTGTCCAACATACTGGTGATCGACACTTCCGGCCATACAATGCCTCATATAGAGCCATACCAATGGTGGAATGATAACTATTATTATACGTAAATTCCACCAATGGTAAATACTTGTCCCAACTGCCTCCAAAGTCAAGAACACATAACCTCAACATATCTTCCAATGTCTGTATGGTCCTCTCTGACTTCCCATCTGTCTATGGATGAAATGCAGTACTGAAGTTCAGTTGTGTACCTAATGCTTCTTGGAACTTCTGCCAAAATTGGAAAGTAAACTGAGTACCTCTATCCGATATGATAGATATTGGCACTCCATATAGCTTTACAATTTGATCAATGTACAACTGAGCATACTGAGCTGCTGTATAGGTGGTCTTAACTTCCAAGAAATGTGTTGATTTGGTAAGTCGATCCACTATAACCTAAATCAAATCATAACCCTTTGCAGTCCGTGGCAACCCAACTATAAAATCCATGATTACTTGTTTCCATTTCCACTCTGGAAATGCAATCTCTTATAGCAAACCCGAAGGTTTCTGATGTTCAACATTTACTTGTTGACAAGCTAGGCAAGTAGATATAAACTTAGCTACATTCTTTTTCAAACCAGGCCACCAATAACAACTCTTCAAATCATGATACATCTTTGTTACTCCAGGATGAACACTATAAGGTGCATGATGCATCTCTTGCAAAATTTTCTCTTGTAATCCATCCATATCAGGTACACACAATCTATGTCCCAATTTTAGTACATATGTTCCACCTTGAAGTCAGGAAACTTCTCAACTGATATATCATCTGCATATTTTGCCATATCTTATTTTAACTTCACTAAATATAGGTCTTTATCCTGTGAGGCTATAATCTCATCAATGAATATTGGTCTCACTTGAAAGTGTGCAAACACAGCTTTTGAATCAGTAATCTCCAACTGAATACCCATATTGAACAACTCTTTCAGCTGTTTGATCAACGGTCTTTTACTTACAGCAATGTGAGATAGACTGCCCATTGACTTCCTGCTTAAAGCATCTGCCACTGTATTTTCTTTACCATGATGATAAAGTATCTGGCAATCATAATCTTTGACTAGCTCCATCCATATTCACTGTCGTAAATTCAAATCTCTTTGTTGTATAATATACTGAAGACTTTTATGGTCAGTGAAGATTTCACACTTTTCTCCATATAGATAATGTCTCCAAATCTTTAATGCAAAAACAACTGCTGCCATTTCCAATTCATATGTGGAATAATTCACTTCATGCTTCTTTAATTGCCTGGATGCATAAGCAATCACATTCCTATGCTGCATCAATACACATCCAAGTCTCACTCTTAAAGCATCACAGTAAACAGCAAAACCACCGGTGTTTGTAGGTAAAGCTAATACTGGAGCTGTAGTGAGACGAGTTTTGAGCTTCTGAAAACTCTCTTCACAAGCATCATCTCACTGAAACTTGACTTGCTTTCTTGTTAATCTGGTAAATGGCGCGGCTATCCTGGAGAAATCCTTCACAAAACGATGATATTAACCAGCCATTCCCAAAAAACTACGAATCTCGGTCACATTAGTTGGTCTAGGCCATTCTACAACTATTTCGACCTTTTTGGGATCAACTTTAACACCCTCTCCACTGATAACATGACCTAGAAAACACACTTCAGAAAGCTAAAATTCATATTTCGAGAATTTGGCATACAACTGATGCTCCCAAAGAGTTTGCAATACTATTCTCAGATGTTCTTCATATTCCTCCTTGCTTTTAAAATAAATAAGGATGTTATCAATGAAAATAATAACAAACCTATCCAAAAACGGTTTAAAGATCCGATTCATCAGATCCATAAAAGCGGCAGGAACATTTGTTAACCCGAAAGGCAATACCAGAAACTCATAATGACCATATCTGGTTCTAAAAGCAGTTTTCATCACATCTTCCTTCCGGATTTTCAACTGATGATAACCCAATCGTAGATCAATCTTTGAAAAACAACTAGCACCTTGCAATTGATCAAAGAGATCATTTATTCTCGGCAATGGGTATTTATTTTTAATTGTTACCTTATTAAGCTGCCGGTAATCTATGCATATGCACAAAGATCCATCTTTCTTTTTCACAAAAAGAACCAGCGCACCCCATGGTGAACTGCTAGGTTGTATGAACCCTTTATCCATCAATTCTTGCAACTGGATCTTCAACTCCTTTAATTTAGTTGGTGCCATTCTATACGGAGGAATGAATATTGGATTAGTTCCCGGAAAAACTTCTATTTCAAACTCAATTTCCCTCTCCGGTGGTAACCTGGTAACTCCTCAGGAAATACATCCACAAATTCATTTACCATAGAAATATGAGTAATATCAGAACCAGTTGCCCGGGTACCCACTATATGTGCTAAATAAGCTTCACATCCCTTCCGTAATAGTCGTCTTGCTCTAATGGCTGAAATTACATTCGCCATCACCCCCATTCTCTCACCCTAATACACAAAACTCGGCTTCCCTTCCGGTTTAAATTCTATTTTCTTTTCATAACAATCAATAGAAGCTCGATTATATGATAGCCAATCCATACCCAATATAATATCTAGTTCTAACACTAGTAATTCAATTAAAGTTACTGGTATGTTTCTCTCCTCAATTCCTACTCTATAGTTTTTGTACTCTCTATCTACCACTATAGTGTCTCCTAAGGGTGTGGAAATCTCTAATGGCATTTCCATTTGACTACTATCCATTCCTAATTTGTTCACATAAGCAAAGACACAAAAAAGTGTGTAGTACCAATATCAAACAAAACTCTAGCCAACTCAGTTTGAATCAAAACCATACCTTCCATAGCTGTGTTTAATGCTCTTACCTCTGCTGATTAAGGGCAAATACCCTACCATGACCTCTGCCTGAGGATGGCTGAGAAGAACCCTGTGAAGTACTCTGGCCTCTACCTCTGCCTACTGGGGGTCTATAAATACCCTGAGTCTGCTGAACTGTAGGCTGTAAGGATACAGTAAATCTCTGCTGACCCTGCTAAGCTATGGTGAATGGACAATTTTTAATAAAATGGCCCTGTTAGCCACATCTCAAGCAAGCCCCCGTCAACCATCGGTATGCACCCGAATGTCGTCTGCCACAAGTCCCACATACAGGAGTACTCTGTGAGGGCTGATCTATCCGATATACACTAGCAGATGCTCGAGGAGTTGATGAAACAACCTTAGATCTACTCTACCCTCTACCCATACTAGATACTGGCTGGCTCTGTGAAGGCCTAAAACCACTCTCTGCAGGCTTACTCTGATAGCTTTGTTCTCATGTTCTCCTCTAACTGCTTTGTCCCCTATTTCCATCTCTCCTTCTCTGCTTTCTCTTTGCCCTCTCATCCTTATATTTTTCTTCCATCTGAGTTGCGCTATCAATCAACTTTGTTAAGGATGTGAACTCCACTGCTAACAGTGAGTTTTAGAGGGAAACATGCAGTCCTCTTCTGAACCTATGGATCTCATCTGCTTCATTAGGAACAATTTGTCTAGCAAATTTTGCTAGTCTCAAAAATTCCTTAGCATACTCTGGTACAGTCAAACTTCCCTGCTCTAATCTTTCAAATTGTATCATACGTTTGCTCTTTTCTCCCTCTGTAAGTAACTCATCAAGCATAACTTGTTTAAACTCAGCCCAGGTAGGTAGATTATCTCCATACAACCGCTCTCCAATGTGCCTCTCAAACTAGTCCCAAGCTCTATCCTTAAGCAGTAAACCAATCAACTCAATAGCCCTAGTATTAGAACAAGGCAACATCTTTACCACTTTTTCTATGCGAACTAAGAAAGAGCTAGGGTCATTTCCCTGCTCACCTCTAAACTCTGATAGTCTAAGTTTTAGAAAACTGAACATAGTAACTCCCCCTTCATCAATAACCCGTCTAACCATCGGTGCTATAGGTGGAACCACAAGAGGTGGCACTGCTACTGATGGAGGAATTATAGGTGCTGGGGGTGGTACAGGCATATTATCTGGCTTGCGTTGCTTCAACTCTTTTATTTCTTTCCTTAACAACTCATTTTCTCTCATCAATGCTTCATTCATTATATCAACATTCTCTGCCATAACTTCCTCTTCTCTATCTCTTCTTCTTCTTCTTATCTGTAGTGGTTCAACTGATTCAGCTCTATTTGGTGCTACTTGGAAAACTTCCTCAGCCTCCCATCTCCTACCAGATTGAGAAGAACCCCTCCTAACAGATTTCGGATGAACAACACCTATGCCTTGTCCCCTACCTCTCGGACGTCCTCTTGGCGACAAATTCTAAAAACACACAAAAGGAATAGATATAAATTAGCGAAACATAGATGAACACATAACAGATAATAACAATTGACGTTATAGGAATGTAATACCCTAGAAAGTTATAACTCACATGCATGATTTAGTTCTCAATATATGGATCAAAAATCTTGAAATGATGGAAAATAATTTTAGAGACACAGTTAGAAAGTGAACTGGTTACTTTTTCGGAAAGTGGCGGTGTCGGGAACACTACCGAGAAATTAGCAGTTTGGTCAACAGAAGAATTTCTGAAGTTGACCTGGGGGTAAAAGATCACCATAATGCATGTGTAATTTTGGTAAAAAGAAAGAAGTGAAAATCATTTAGGAACACTGAAAAAGTAACTAATGGCAAAATCATAAATAAAAAGAACTTTAAGGTGAATAGTGAAAATGGGTCAGTCGAAATTACAGAATAACTCTGAAACTATTTTTATAAATAAGTATAAAATAAAATAAGCTTATTTATTCCCCACTTTGAAATCCAAATCCTGACAGAATTGACAGAATAAATTATAGAAAATTTTGGACCAAAGTGTGATATATGAAAGTTTGAGGATTAAGTTGCAATTTGCCAAATTGATTTTAATATAAAACCAACACTTAACAAAAATTTGTTCATCTTTTTTCTTCCTTTCTTGTTGGTCGAACCACTTCTCCCTCATCCTTCTTCATTCCTTCTTCATTTCTCATCAAATTTCTTAAGAGAAATTTATAGAAAAATGAAGTTTAACCTTTGTTCTATCTTTTTCATCCATTAGTTTACTTGGAAAGTTGAAGAATTTCAA
>CANXYC010209410.1:0-11622 GCA_948193065.1 Aleurites moluccanus | reverse complement strand
GGAAAAGACCAAAATAGCCTTAGTTCAAATGAAGCACCTCAATCGAGCAGCTTGCCGGGAATTATTTTCAACCGGGTTTAATTCTCCAACAATTATTCAAATAAACTTAATAATATCATTTTCATGTCCTTAAATTCTTTTCTACCTTCAAATATAGTATTAATTCCATAAAAATTCGAAGGGGGTGTGAAATGACCATTTTGCCCCCAGTTCACCAAAAACTCAAAATTACCCGATTTTGTCCTAACAGCCTTTAAACCACTTCTATGCTTAAAATCACTTCATATAACATGCATATCTATCAATTTTATGTATAAACACATAATATTAACAAGTTCAAAAGAAAGAAAAAATTTCCCCCTAAATTCCCCTTTTAAGGTTCAGGTTATGTTTAGGCTGAGGTATTACAACAACTTTGAACGAGGGTTTTAAATTGGGAAAAATCTATCAAATGCATCAATTGATGCAATTAAACACTAAACTCATTCTATTTAACATCTAATACACCTAAATCAACCATTAAACTAAAGAAATCAACTCATTACCTTATGGTGATGATCCACCCGAAATCTTTCTTCAATATATACTTGAAATTTTTTGAGTTTCAAGGTAAGAAATGGATGGAAAATGGAAGAACAAAGGTTGGTTTCAAGTCTTCTTTAGGTTTTCTTTTGAAACAAGCTTGAAAATTTGGTGGAGAAATTGGAATGGTGGTTCGGCCAAAGGAAGAAAATATGAAGCAAAAATCTTCTAAGGCATGCTTATATATTAAGTAAAATTGGCAAATTATATTTAGGTCCTTAAACTTTCTAATAATTAGACTTTGACCCCGTTTCCTTATGTAATTTATTCTGTTAATTTTGTTGAGAATTAGATTTCAAAGTGGGAACTAAAATGGTTTCTTTTTATCTGTACTTTATTATAAAAATAGTTTCAGAGCCATTCTGAAGCTCAGACAGTGTGTTTCCCACCCCCTAAAGTTCAACTTATTTACGATTTTGACATTACTCAAATTTTCAGTGTTCCAAAATATTTTTCAATTTTTCCTTTTAACTAAAATTTCACATATAAATATATGATTCTTTATCCCCTAGTCTGAATCAGAAATTCATCTGTCAACCAGACTGCTATTTCCCCGAGCAGTGTAATTAATACTGACATTTTCCGGGACAGTATCACAAATGTATTATAACTGAGGTTCAAAAATTTTCCTTAATTATCTCGATGTTCTCAGTCCGATAACTAGTTATATTATTATGTTCTTACGAAAGTTTTCTAGGGTATTACACTAGCTAGGAAAGGTTAACTGTCCTAACCATAAATGTCTAATCTGCCTTATATATATTATATGAGATTATATGTGTTTACATGTGTTTATGACTCATTATCTATCTTATCTACATGATACGAGTAATGAGAACCTGTTTGTTGATTCTAAACCCTAGTTTTAGTTATCTTTTCCTTATTCTGTAATTCAATGTGCAACCCTGTCATTAATTGATTATTTACCTGTTATATTATTATTACCTAACATTTACCTTTAAGTGATGTATATTAAATTTATTGAGTATTATATACTTATTCCTTTAGTTGTTTACCATTTTTTAATGTAAGAATAGAAGGCAGAATCCATACTCTCTTTCCTCTGTGGATTACTATAATTTATCTTTTGACAATGTAATTATTTTGATCACCGTATCGTATATATATTTTTAGTTTCTCCAAGGTAGTGTATAATTGGTTATAGTTAGACTGTATTTATAAATATATGATGTTATATGGAGGCAAATTATTAATATTTCTTATATATATGATGATTACAAACATATAAATATTAGATTACAAAATGACAAAATATCGGGTGATAGAATATAAAATGAATAATGAATAAATAATTTAATATTAATAAGTTAGTTATTAATTATAAGATATGATATTGGATTTTACAGGTGCCGATCGTTTCTGAGATTTTCTGCATTCTAAAATCGCTATGTTCTAAAATTAAGACGCGACAAGTGTTCGCAAAAGTCATCATATTTGTATTATTGAGATTTGTCAATCTCTTCTATAATGCCAGCAAAATATTCAAAATAATATAAAAAATATTCTCATCTTTTTAATCAAATTGAGTTTTTCTTTTTTCATAAATTAAATTTAAACTTATTAAAAATATAAAGTTTGACATTTTAATTGGAGCACGATTATTCATTTTATATAATTAGATAATTAAATAGCAAAAATTAGAATAATTACACAATTTCTGGCCACTGCTCTCAATTTAAGGTGTGCAATTTTCACGGAACTGTTCAGTCGCGATCCTTGGAAACCGTATTTGCGGAAGAACTATGCTCGCAAGAACAAAAATTCAACAATCTGCATTGTTCAAAACACAAAATCACAAAGCCAAAATTGCTGACAGCACTTTCTTTTTGTCCTATGGTTGGCGAATTTGTGACAATTGCCACAAATCACAATTCGAATTCCAAAGCTCCAAATTGGGCGTTGATGGAGAGTGGATCTAGACGGTGGCCTGTCCAAAGTGTCCAGCGTAGATGATTATGCTTTCACTGAAACCAGCTCTAGCGGTAGGAATTGATGAAGCGAAACCCACCGAAAAAATTCCACTCCTTTGCACCGAAATCAATTAATGCTCCACTAAAGGTTTCATACTCAATTTCAGACGTGGCGGCTCCAATTAATTCTAGTGCCCCCTTCTCCTCTTTCAATTCGATGAAGGTGAGCGGCTAAGACATTGATGATTTCGATTTTTTTTTAATTAATTAGTTATTTAAGATTATTAGGATTTTTTTTTATAAACAATTATATATAAAAATATTTAAAATATTATATTTAAAATATTTATTTTAAAATATCAAATATATATATTTAAAGTATTTATTTTAAAATATCAAAAATACTATTTTCAGTAAATATATATAAAGATATATTAGAATTTATTAATTTATGAACTCTTGTTCATATAAATCTATCATAAAAATTTATTATAATAAAAAAAAGTATATTAAGATATTTGAAAAATAATAATGATAAAATTATGAATATAAAAGAAAATGAAAATAGGGATGACATATTGCTTTATAACATCATCATAACAATGGAAAAGCTGTAAACAAGAAAGATAATATATTTAAAAATAATATTTTTTTAAGTACGACAAAATTATAAATATAAAAGAAATTAGAAATACAAATAATATTAATGAATGGTAACGAGCTTAATCACTTTTTTTTATGTAGTTAATTGGTAAAATATGCTAGAAAGCGATAAGTAAGAAGGTTAGTAGTTAGTAGCAGTTTAAATTAGGGGTGATTAAGGGTCATAAGTGTATTAATTTTGTGATATTGTTTATACGTAGTGTTTCTTTTTTTTTATTGGAAAAAAAAATTTGTATGTAAATGATATATAAAAAACCTTAGTAAATAACTATTAACATCTTGAAATTGACTTTTGGGTCATATGATTAGACTTAACCCCTTTAATTATTAGGATATTAATTCACACAAGCGCATATCATTACAAATGGTATCAGAGTTTTATCATTAATTGGAAATGTGAAAGCATCGCCTAGTGGATCATATTTATATATAGCCTGACGAGAACAACAGGAATTTAAGTAGGGAGAATGTGATACCTCTTATATGTAATATCTATTTTCCCATATCGAAAAGAAATTTCTTATGTGAATAATATATAAGAGGCCTTAGTGAATTATTACTAATACCTTGGAGTTGATTTTTGGGCCATGTGGTTAGGCTTAGCTCGGTGTTAGGTCAGTAATCTATAAGTGTATGGATCGTTATTATGGTATCAGAGCTTGATTACTAATTGGTAACGTGAAAACATCACTTAGTGGGCCAGATCTGAGTTATAATTATAGGCCTGACGAGGATATCAGGAATTTAAGTGGAGGAGAATATGATATCCCTTATATGTAATGCTTTTTTCCCACATCAGAAAGAGACTTCTTATATGAATAGTATTTAACTACTACTAACACTTTTGGATTGACTTTTGGATCGTGAGATTAGGCCCAACCCTTCCCCAATTGTTAAGTCAATAATGCACAGGAGCCTGGGTTATTAAAAATGAAAATCCCGATATTCAAAAAATATTTGAACGGACTTGTACCGTTATATAAGTAATGAGATGGGATCGCGAATAGAATGATACCGATACCCATACTAAATATCAAACTGAACCGTATGAGAACCAATTTATCTCGAAACCCTAAACATCGAATTGATATATATATATATATATATATATATATATATATATATATATATATATAATCCTAATTCACAAAACCTAACCTAAACTAAACACACACTCTCAATCTATCATCTCTACTCCCTGCATTCCTCTCTCTCTCTCTTTGTCACGATCCGGTTTCCCAGACCGCGACGGTCCTAGGCACAGGAGATGCCAATGGCGTCCGGCACCCGTAAAACCCAGTATCACATGCATCATCTATAAATCTCAATATATTATTCATATTAATTAATTACCAGTCATTCTGTTAACCTGTCATACATTCTGTAATCATTTCTACAATTGGCTGTAACCATTCAAATTATCATATCATGCATCATCATATACTCAATATATCATAAAGCATCATATACAATGTTCATCTCCTAACTAACCCAATACCTACCCACGGAGCAGCTAGATAATGAATACCAAAAATAAAGATACAGAATGCTTCAAAAATAGACATAATCAATCCAGAGCAACAATCCACTGAAGACAGAAGACTGGAGTCTGCAACCTACTCCTCTCCTGAAAGGGGTAAACAAATAAACGGTGATTATAGATGATACTCAGTGAATTTACATGCATCACAATAAACAATGGTATCAAATATACAAAGATATCAGTCAATAGGGTGACAATATACAATTCAAATATCATGGTACAGTAAAACCAAAGAATATCATATAGGCTCGGTAACATATGGAAAGACAGATAATGAGATGGACTGTATAAAAAGAAATTATACAATCTCCAGTAATCAGTCAGTATGAACCATGTAGGTCTCCATTATCAATGAGCATAAGGCTAATCAAGCCCTATAGCCAGGACCATAACCCCTCCTAGCTAGGGTATCAGTAATATAATGTGCACATCGCCAACAGTTTTTCTCCACTACCCTGTCGTATCTGTAGCTCTACCAAACCATATTAGGGTCAATAATGAGGGATACCATAAGCAACAATGGCATCCAGATATCAGTCAATCCAACAACAATCAGTTCGGTATCAATCAGTACAGTAATCAATATAGTCAATGGCAATGTCATATACAATGTACAATCAATGATATATGGTTTAGCAATAAGAAATGACATAAAACAAAAGTTGGTTCGGTAGCGGAAAACGGAAGGTCAATTGGCATGTCAACGTCGCTGGCGACAATGACATTCAATTGGTAGGCCTATGGCATACAAACTAATAGAACAATGGCAAATGAACTAGGCATTTTATCGAACACTTGGTGGGCATACAATGGCAAGCCAATAGGTTAGGTTTGGTGGCAAATTTGACTTGCCCAATTCAACAAACACAAAGTCACACTAGCAAACAAAGTATAGGTATCAAAGAAACACAATTAAATTAAACAATGGTAAAATGGATCAAATTGGCTAAGGAATATCAAAGAAAAACCAAGCAAAACATAAGCATATGAATAGTACAATAGGTTCGGCCAAGGTAGGGTTTTTGCCAAATGTTTCCAAACAACAATTCAATCAATTATACATGTTAAATGATGCAATGTAAACTCACCTAAGCCTCCAATTAGCCTTTACATAAGTCAATTCCACAAATTCCACCAAATAGTCCAAAATAACTTACTTTGAAAATCAAGTTTGATCAATCTCCAATTCTACATCAATTAATCCATCAATTAGTTACCTAAACACATTCAATTGATTAATTCTAACATCAATTAATATAAACAAACTCTAATTCAACATATCATTTCATACAACTTCAAATTACCAAACCAAATTAGGGATTTCAATCAATCTAGATAAATTGGTGCAATTAATCATCATACCCATTCAATTGAACCTAAATAACCTCTAAATCATCAATCAAACCAAACAAATAAACTTCTTACCTCTTTGACACCAAATGGCCGAAACCTTCTTCACCAACAATCCTTTAATTTCTTTGCTTCAATCTTCAAATTATGGATGGAAATGGAGAGGGCTTAGTGAGAAATCAACTTTTCCATCAATTTCCTTAAAATTCTAACAAGAATTGATGAAGAAAATGGAAGGAGAAGAAATAGAAATGGGTTCGGCCAAGCAACCAAGCAAGAAGAAAATGAAGAACAAATAATGCTAAGCCAAAAATATAAAGAAAAATCAAATGGCAAATTACTACTAAACCCTCAAACTTTCATCCATTCCACTTTGGTCCTTAAATTTTCTGTAATTTATTATGTCAATTCTGTTAAGAATTAGATATCAGTGTGAGGAGTGAATAGGCTTATTTTAATTTATACTTATTTATAAAAATGGTTTTGGAGTCATTCTGTAACCCCGACCGATCACTTTCCACTATTCACCTTAAACTTCCATTTATTTATAAAAATGTCATTGCTTACTTTTTCAGTGTTTCTAAATGATTTTCACTTCTTTCTTCTTACCAAAATTACACATAAATTATGGTCATTTTTTACTCCCAAATCAACTTCAAAAATTCTTCTGTTGACCGGACAACTCATTTTTCGGCAGTGTTCCCGATACCGTCGCTTTCCAGAAAAGTTTCAAGTTTACTTTCTAACTATGTCTCTAAAATTATTTCCCACCATTTCAAGACTAAAGGACCATATACTGAGAATAATTCATGCATGACAGTTATATCTTTATAGGGTATTACATTCTACCCCTCTACAAATAAATTCGTTCTTGAATTTAAATAAAACGTACCTCACTGTTATAAAAGGGATGGATATCTGCTCCGCATCTCCTGCTCTCTCTCCCATGTACACTCCCATTGTCTGGTTCCTCCATATTACTTTTACCATCGGGATCTCTTTGTTCCAAAACTTTCTGAATTGTCTATCAATAATCTCCATAGGTAGCTCCTCATAGGACAAATCATCACTGAGATCCACATCCTGTATCTCCAAAATTTGCAATGAATCGGATACATACTTCCGCAACATAGATATATTTAAGATTGGATGTACGTGGCTCATACTGGGTGGAAGAGCCAATCTATAGGCCACACTACCAATTCTCTCAAGTATCTCAAAAGGGCCTGTAAATCTTGGTGATAGCTTACCCCTCTTCCCAAATCTCATAACTCCTCTCATCGGTGAGACCTTTAGGAAGACATGATCACCAACTGAAAAATGTACATCCTTCCTCTTCGGATCAGCATAACTTTTCTGCCTACTGAAGGCAGTCCTCATATGCTCTCTGATCATAGGAACCTTCTCCATAGTCTCTCTAATCAACTCTAGTCCCCCTAGCTGCTTCTCTCCCGGCTCCACCCAACACACTAAAGATATGCACTTTTTACCATATAGTGCTTCAAATGGAGCCATACCAATAGAAGAGTGATAACTGTTGTTGTAGGAGAACTCTATCAATGGCAGATAATAATCTCAATTACTTTTGAAATCCAGAACACATAATCTGAGTATATCCTCCAAAGTCTGGATCGTCCTCTTTGACTGTCCATCAATCTGCGGATGGAAAGCAGTACTGAACCGTAACTGGGTACCCATAGCCTCCTAAAATTTCTGCCAAAACCGAGATCTGAACTGTGTACCCCTGTCTGATATGATCACCAAAGGTACTACATGAAGACGCACAATCTTATCCACATACAATTGTGCGTACTGAGCTGCTATATAGCTGGTCTTTACCTTCAGAAAATATGCAGACTTCGTCAATCGGTCAACAATTACCCATATAGAATCATAACCCCTTGAAGTCCATGGTAGAACAACTATAAAATCCATGGTAACCTATTCCCATTTCCACTCTGGCAGCTCTATCTCCTGAAGTAGCCCTGATGGCTTCTGATGCTCAAACTTAACCTGCTGACAGGCTAAGCACTTCGACACAAACTGAGCTACTTCTTTCTTCATCCCTGGCCACCAATAAACATCCCTCAGATCATGATATATCTTGGTAATCCCTAGTTGTACACTATATGTAGAGTAGTGAGCCTCTCTCATAATCTGATCCCGTAGCCCATCAAAATCTGGTACACATATACGTTTCCCACATCTCAGTATCCCATCCTCCACTGTAAACTCTGTCATCCGTCCACTCTGAACCTCTCCCTTTAGCTTCAGTAGATATGGTTCTCTGTCCTAAGCCACTTTTATATCATCTAGCAACAGTAACTTCACTCGAAATTGGGCTATTAAAGCCTGGTTCTGATCCTGGGATCCCAACTCCAACTCTACTCCTAAGTCTGCCAACTCTCTCATCTGTCTAATCAATGGCCTCCTGCCAATCACAATATGAGCAATACTACCCATAGATTTCCTGCTCAAGGTATCTGCCACTACGTTGGCCTTCCCTGGGTGATAGAGAATCTCACAGTCATAGTCCTTCAGAAGCTCTACCCATCTGCGCTGCCTCATATTCAGATTCTTCTGCTAAAATATATACTGTAGACTCTTATGATCAGTATATATCTCACATTTCGATCCATAAAAATAGTGTCTCCAAATCTTCAAGGCAAATATAACTATTGTCATCTCTAAATCATGAGTCGGATAATTTGCTTCATGCTTCTTTAACTGACGAGAAGCATAAGCAATTACCCTACCCATCTGCATCAGTACACATCCTAAGCCAATCCATGAAGCATCACAATACACTGTAAATTTCTCCCCCTCAACTGGTAATGCCAAAATCGGAGCACTGGTAAGGCAATACTTCAGAGTTTGGAAGCTACGGTCACACTCATCTGTCCAGACATATCGCTCTTATTTCCTCATTAGTCTAGTCAATGGAGCTGCAATCCGGGAGAAATCTTTCACAAACCTCTTGTAATAACCAACCATACCCAGAAAACTACGCACCTCTGAAACACCGGTAGGCTGTGGCCAATTAGCTACCGCCTCAATCTTTTGAGGATCTACCTTAATCCCATTCTTACACACTATATGCCCAAGGAAGCACACCTCAGTCAACTAGAACTGACACTTGGATAACTTAGCATACAACCGATGCTCCCGAAGTGTCTGTAGCACAATCCTCGAATGCTCTCTGTGTTCCTCCTCTCTCTTGGAATAAAAAAGTATGTCATCAATGAAGATGATGACAAACTTATCCAAATACGACCTGAACACCCTGTTCATCAGATCCATAAAAGCCGCCGGTGTATTGGTCAACTCGAATTTCAATACCATAAACTCATAATGACCATAGCAGGTTCTGAAAGTAGTCTTGGGTATATCACCCTGCCTGATCTTCAACTGATGATACCCAAACCTCAAATCAATCTTAGAAAAATAGCTGGTACCCTGCAGCTGATCAAATAAGTCATCTATCCGAAGTAACGAATACTTATTCTTGATTGTGACTTTGTTTAGCTTCCTATAGTCAATACACATCCTCAATGAGCCATCTTTCTTCCTCACAAACAGTACCAGTGCACCCCAAGGAGAACTGCTCGGTTTGATAAACCCTCTATCCAATAGCTCCTGTAACTATGTCTTTAACTCCTTCAGTTCAGCTGGAGCCATTCTGTATGGTGGAATGGATATCGGGTATGTGCCTGTATGCACCTCTATTTCAAACTCAATCTTTCTGTCAGGGGGCAATCCTGGCAACTTATCAGGAAACACGTCAGGAAACTCCTAAACCACCAGTATCTGATCCAACTGAATAGAAAATCTCTGTACATCCACTACATATGCCAAGTAGGCTGAACAGCCTTTCCCAATCATCCTCCTAGCCTAGATAGCAGATATCAAGTTAACTCGAAACTCCCGAATCTCACCCTGAAACTCAAACTCCGGTTGCCCCTCAGGTTGGAATCTAACTCTCTTTCGATAACAGTCTATCACTGTTGGTGTCTTGCCAACTAATCCATACCCAAAATCACATCCTACTCAAGCACAAGTAACTCAATCAAATCAGCACGCAAAATATGATCATCAATCTTAACAATGTAATCAGGGTAGAAATGATCAACATCCACACAATCCCCCATAGGAGTAGCAATAGTCAATGGCACATCTAATAACCTCCTCTCCTTATTCAATTTGGGTGCAAAATGTGGTGACATAAAAGAATGAGTTGCACCCGAATCGAATAAGGTATCAGTAATCTCATTCTGAACCAAAATAGTACCTGTGATAACATTGTTTGATCTCTGGGCATCTTGACTGTTGACAGCAAATACCCTGGCCTGGCCCCTACCAACTGGAGCCTGACTGCCACTGGGAGCTTGTCCTCCCCTGCCTCTGCCTCTAATGGTAGCTCTCTACCCAGATTCTAACTAGCCTGAACCACCGGCTGAGATACTGTGACAGATGGCTGCTGATCAGCCCTCACTGGACAAGTATTAATATACTGGCCCTGCTGGCCATACCTCAAACATGCACCAGTCCATCTCCAACACTCCCCTCCATGTCTCCTACCATAAAATCCATAAACAGGAATGTTGGGTGCCTATGTAACTGGTCTTGAAGAACCCTGAGAGTAAGTAGGCACTGACTAAACCACTGGTTGTCCCCTACTCTGTAATCTCCTCCTCTGACTACTGGCTGGAGATCTCTGCTCAAATATGGGCACTAGCTCTACCTGCCTAGGATGAGAGCTGCTCTCTCCCCTCCTCACCTATGATCCTGGACCACCCTTCCTCTTCTGGTCCCTCTTTGCCCTCTCCATCTTGTATTTCTCCTCCATCTGAGTAGCCTTGTCGGTCATTGTAATCAAAGAAGTGAACTCTGTAGCTAACAAGGCATTATGAAGTGCAGCATATAAACCCCTCCGGAATCTACTAATCGGGTCAGCCTCTGTAGGTACCATATGAGTAGCATATCTGCTCAACCGTATAAACTCATCAGTATACTCCTCTACTGACCTATCCCCCTGCTCAAGCTGCTCAAATCTGACCAAGTTACGAGTTCTCACACCCTCAGTAATAAACTCGTCGATCAGACCCTGTCTGAACTCTGCCTAAGTAGGTGGGTGCTCTTCATAAAGTCTAGTCTTCATATGCCTAGAGAACCATGCCCATGCTTTACCCTTAAGCAATAAACCAACCAACTCTACTGATCTCAACTCTGAACAAGATAGTCTCCTCACTACTTTCTCCATCTCCTCTAAGAAGTCAACTGGGTCAGTACCTTTATCTCCTCTAAACTCAGGTAAGTTTAGTTTCAGAAAGCTAAACATGGATACTCGACCCTCCTCAATCTCTCTTGTAACACCTCAGCTAAAGCTAACCCAAACCATTA
Organism: Aleurites moluccanus; assembly: GCA_948193065.1. Taxonomy (NCBI): domain Eukaryota; kingdom Viridiplantae; phylum Streptophyta; class Magnoliopsida; order Malpighiales; family Euphorbiaceae; genus Aleurites; species Aleurites moluccanus. The sequence continues at coordinate 153 of CANXYC010209410.1, read as the reverse complement.
GAGGGGCAAATTTTTTCTTTCTTTTTGTATTGTTAATGATGTATGTTTATGCATGAAATTAATAGTTATGCATGTTATTTGAATTAGTTTTAGGCATAGAAGTGGTTTAGAGGCTGTTAGGCATTAATCGGGAAATTTTGAGTTTTTGGTGAA
>CANXYC010209354.1:0-14118 GCA_948193065.1 Aleurites moluccanus | reverse complement strand
CCAAACCCTCCATAAACCCATATCTACATATATCCACCAATATCCCCCAATAACCCTTCCAAATTTTAAAAACCCAACCCCCCCCCCCCCCCCCCCCTCCACCACACCAAAAAAAAAAAAAACTAATCTAGTTTCACGTTATTTGATTTCCTTGCTCTTCTAAAGATGGCATAGATAATAAAGATGAAATGATGTTAAAAATAATAGAGTATGCAAACCATAAATATAAGTTTTATATGATAGGAAAATTAGTGAAAGTACAAAAGTCACGCTTGGGAAAGGTAACATGTCCTTTTCTAATATGAATAAAAAATATATTCGTCATAAAATTGTCATAATAATATATTTCACTATTTGTTTCACTTGCACATGCAACATGCTAAAGATCAAGTGCCTTTTAATTGGCTACATAATCATTTTTTAGCTGCTCACATATTTCATCTTTCAGTGTTTTTTTTTAATACATGCATACATGTCATTTGTAATCGATTTTGAGAACATTTACCAAATCTCACAATTTGATCCAACCCTGATTTGTTAAATTAATTGATTCACAATTGATCTTTTTCCTACCTTGGCCATGAGCTGTAAAATCCCAAACCCTCTCAATCAATAACCTAGCAGCATCACGCTTCAAGCAAATTCTACTCTGGTATGTATTCTCTAATTATTAGAGCTTGAACCAACCTCACAGCTACGAGTAAGACCTCAACACTCCAATAGTTCTTCAGTTTTACAAAAAGTGGACAAAGAAACAATCCTAACATACAGTTCTAGTCTTATTGATATGTCATCAAGCCATTAGAATTTTTTTTTATCACATAAAGTAAGGAGCATTGTACAGATGCCTATTTAATTTTGTTAAAGGCAAACACAAAAATCAAGTCTCTTGGTATATTCAGATAAATACATAAATTTAGGTAGACAACAAGCTGTTATACCAAATAACCCAGTATCATATTTCAAGTTTATCTTCTTCATTTTAATTCATCATTAAACATCTGCTGGTTTATCAACAACCAGATTAACATCTTCTATGATATTGAAAATTTGAAAAAGAAAGGAAAATAAGGAAAAACATAGAAATTGTAGTGAATAGAAGGAAATGCATACCAAATCATCATCTTCAGGATTGTCCCCTCTCTCACGATTCTCTCGAAGGATTTTATTTTCCTCCTCCAGCTGAGCACATCGCTCCTTAGCAAACGCCAAATCTGCTTTAACAGTTTTTAACTCTCGAAGGAGAAGCTTTGCCTTGGCAGCCATTGCCATTGCAACCTGTTACACAAACCAACAGCAGATCATGCCTCTCACTATGAAAATAAATCAACAAATTTAGGATGCACCTGCTACACTGGAAGTAATTCTACATTTTTTCCACCTAAAGCCCTTGTATCTCTTCCCACTATAGACACTCAAGTTGTTAATGTGAATGAACTTTTTGGATTGCAAAAGATACCAGATTCTGGAATGCAAGGCATGTTTTGTTTAAACTTAGAAAAGGGTTTCCATCTACAAATAGGCTGCTTATACTTGCACGTATAACACACAACGAACAAAGATTAAAACCTTAAGTTGGAAATAGTATGATACTGATCAACAAAAACAGCATTGGAAGTCAACACAAATTGAATCACCCGGACAGCTAGTTAGATTATAGATGTTAAAATGTTTTGCTCAATGAATATATAGAAACCTCTATAGAGCAGGATATATCTTAGAAACTTCTACTACAAGAAATAAGTAAGCATGTCGTCTCTGCCTTAGAATTAACAAATGTTATCTTGAAATATGTAGAAAAAGCCAATCAGGCAGTTTCCGAGCCAAACCGCACAAGTTTAGGGCAACCCACACATGCAATATACTTCCACTATATGAATGAGTGACACAGCTGCCACCTTACGTCGCGAGATGCTTTTAGCTGGAGTTCTTGGTCAGTTTGCATCTGGGGTTGCATATTGGGTTGTTGTTTCCATGCGCTACCATGATTAGATGCCTGGTTCTGTGCAGTAGCTCCACTATGCTTTTTCCTGATATGATTACGAGTTTCTTGGATAATGTCAGCAGTCCGATTCTCTACAATGGTAAGACCCTCCTGAAACATCATGAAACAGAGGAAATAAGTAAAAAACTGCAGGGTTAATGATCCAAAAAGTCCAAATTATAAATCAATTTGTGATTATGACTTCAACTACAGGAATAGCCTATTATGACTGACAATTAGGGCCAAAGAACTGCCCAGGAGTGGCCACAATTGCAACCCCTAATAAAGAATCTGGATTTCAATGCTTCAGGCCACATCGCAAGTTGCATTAAGTTGGCACTTTTTAGGTGATTACTCCAAAATAAAAATTTACTAATAAATAAAGATTTTCTTATTGTTGCACCCAAACACCATCATCTGTCCCATTCAGTGTCTCATCGCCTATCACATGTCCCTCTTTATGCGCCGCATCATCTATGAAAAATTATTAGCTGTCAAAACACCTTAAAAAAAGGTGATGTGGCACATAAAGAGGGGCATTGGACATGAGATGGAACACAGAATGGGACAGAGGATCTGGACTGCTCAAAGACACATACCAGCAAAGAAATCCCATGTAACTTGAATGGGGAGTTTCAATAGAGGCTTACCTCTACAGCATTACCAATATAATTTAGGGAAGATGAGATAGCATTTAGTCCCTTCTGTAATTTAGGACTCTCCATTTTTCGATGGCGTTCTTGAGAAGGGTATGGGTTCTGATACTGCAAACAAGACATACAATATAAACTAAGATTATGTACACATTCAGCTTATATGAAAGAATGGAGGCAAGAACAACAAAGTTTTCACAAATGTAAAAAGTAATAAGCTGAAGCCTAAAGCTTAGAACCTCTTGAAGCTTAAATCTTTGATATTAGAAAGCCCCCACTCCAAATTAAAAAGCAAGTAGTATAATGCTAGATTGAATTCTGACCATGGGTTTAGTTGAATTGTGAGGCACATAGTAGGTGGGTCTCCCAGGTGAATCCGCCTGTTGCTGTTGGGGACCATTATTATCATCTTCGAGAATGGATTTAGCTTTTCTAGTGAGAGTACCCCAAAACCCTTGTTTGGATTCGTTCAAATTCTTCATTGAAGTGTACTCATAGGGCTTAGAATCCTACATTGACCCGCAAAGAAAATAAATTGAAATTACTAAAAACAAACAAAAATAGAAGATTTTACAATGAAATGTTAATGGGTTATAATAACGAGTTCGATCTGGGAAATAAAAGGTCTTACCTTGTAAGAAGAAGAAATTGTGGTGCCAGTGCCAGTGTTTGAAGCGGGAAAAGAAGAAGAGCGATGGTTGAAGCCGTAAGCGGAAGAGAGCGAAGAGTCCCGATCAGCGGCGGAAGATGCTCGAATAGCTTTAGCAGCGAGTAACGTTGAAGATGAGTAAGGATTGGCCTTGATATCTTCTTCGTCTGCCTCCTCGTCCTCGTAGGAAGTAGAGATTGAAGGCTTTGTAGGAGCAGTAGTAGTAGAAGTTGTTATGTGGTGTTTTCTCCTATAAGCCATTTTTCTTGTACAAATCTCTCAGTCTCACTGCTATGAAGGAGGAGGAAGAAATGTGTTCTGAATTCGCTGATCCACGAGCCCAAAATCCAAAATCCTTTTTTGTTTCTCTCTGTGTAATTGGTTTTGGAGCAGTGCAGCAGTCCTGAGGACAAGTAGGAGAAGCAGAGAAGCAATTGTGAGGATCCGTTTACCACTCTGAAAATGGGGTACAGATCTTTCTTTGGAATAAATTACTATTGTTTCGCAAAATACTTATTTTCTTCTCAAAAGTATTTTTTATTTTATCGCACTGAAATTTAAACATGTTACCTTTTGATGTACGCTTTGTTTGTTTTAAGGGTATTAGAGAGAAAAGAAAAAAAAAAGTAATTAATATTATTTTCTCCGTTTAATAAATAAGATAAAGAAAAAAAAAAAAGAGAGAAAAATAAGATTTTTCAATTAAGCTTTTAGAATCATAAATTTTTTTCTTATTTTGAAAAAAAAAAATAGAATGCAATAATAAGTTGAGAAATGTGGAAAGTACGAAGTTGCAAATTTTTTTTTTTTTCATATCATTCATACTTTACAATGAGATTAAAAAATAAATTTATACATTATAATTTTATTTATCTTGTAAATAAATTTAAATTATCTCCGTTATATAAATAAAAAATTCAAATAATAGAAGAAAAATTAAAATTATTTTTTCTCTTTATTTTTTTAGAATTAATTATAAAAAAAAATCATAAACTATTCGCGAAATTACAATTTTATCACAAACTAAAAATTTTGACAATTTTATACATATACTTTTAATTTTTTAGTAAATTTAGCACGAAACAGAAATTCGGTATGAGCTCCGGTACCGGAGCTGACGTGATATTTATTATTATTATTTTTATCACGTCGGCATTTGATTAGAAAATCAAATCAAATCAAATTGAATCGATTGGTTTGATTTGATTTTTCAAATTTTAATTTGGTTCGATTAATTTTTTTAAAAATTTTAATTTTTTTTTATTCGGTTTGATTTTTCAAAAAGAAATCAAATAATTTTTTCATTCGGTTTGATTATTTTTTGAAATTTTGGTTTGAGTTTAGGAGTTTTATTTCGATTCAGTTCAAACTGAATCGAACGATTTCTTACCCTTTTATTTCTTTTTATTCTTTTTTTTTATTTTACGTTCATTCAATACCAAAAATATTAAAATTGGTTAAGTTTGGTTTGAATATTTCGATTTTCTTTTGAATATTGAAATAATTAAACCAACCAAACTGAAATAGAAAATAAGTTATTCAGGTTGAATCGATATATATATATATATATATATATATATATATATATTGGTTGGTTTGATTTATTCAGTTTCTTTTTAAAGAAAATCAAATCGAATAAAAAACTGAAATTTCAAAAAATTAATCGAACCGAGCTGAAATTTGAAAAATTAAATCAAACCGATCAAAATAATTTTATCATTTTGATTTCTTTATCAAAAAAATCAAACCAAATAAAAAACTGAAATTAAAAAAAAAAATTAATTGAACCAAACTGAAGTTTGAAAAATTGAATCGAACCAATCAATTCAAGCTAGTTTGGTTTGATTTGATTCGGCTAGTTCGATTTAATTTCCTAATCAGATGCTGAGATGATGAAAATAATATAAAAAAATATCACATCAGCATATCATGTCAGTTCCGGCACCGAAGCTTTGACCATATTCTAATTCTGTGCTAAATTTATCAAAAATTGAAAGTATATATATAAAATTGTCAAAATTTTTAATTCGTGATAAAATTGTAATTTCACAAATAGTTCATATTTTTTTTGTAATTAATTCATTTTTTTTATTTAATTTTTCCTCATTTCTTCTACAAAATTAGTTGATGTAACAAAGGGTTAGTGATTTCAACTTTCAAATTTTATTTAGTTCAGTAAGTCTTTAGGGAATTTAAAAGGATAGGAAAGAAAATCATAAAAAGGTTTAAATAATTTTTCATATTCAAAAGTTTTAAAATGATAAAAAAAATTACTATTTTACATTGGATAGATTTAAAAGAAAAAAAGAAAAGAAAAGGATAATTTACAATATAATTTACTACTAGGGATGTTTATAATTTGGTTTGATTAGTTTAGGGTGAATAATTTTAACTGAACCAATCATATCAGTTTATAAATAATTTAAATTACATTATAATGAAAAAAGATAGGAGGAACTGTTATAACTTTAGAGTCATATTTACGCTTTAAAAAAATTTAAAGTATTGATATGATATTTATGATATATTTCATAAATATATTTACATATTATTCTTTTATATATCTTCATATCAAGTAAATGAATAACTTAATCTAAATTAGTTCAAAATAATTATTTAAATAATTAAAAGGTCCAAATAATTATTTTAAATTTTTTATAACCAATTGTCTAAATAATGCAAATAAAATTTCATAAAAAGTATACTAAATAATATAAATATAAATATTCGAAGAAAAAAAAGTAGATATGCTAAAATTAATGACCAAAATCAGTTATACTAAATAAGAAATTTTTTATTTATATTGAATATAAAGATTTGTCTTATACACTCAATTAATGAGTGATAAAATATTTTAATTAATACGACTTATTTATTTATTTATTTATTTTTGCCTAATGAAAAAAATACCAACACACTTATTTACTCCAAATATTTTATCTCATTGCAATGGTATAAATACTTAATGTAAACAAATATTTTCCATACAAAATCATTAATCATCTATGTACATATATTCTCTGCTCCATCAAGTATAATATAGCATCAAAAGTCTTTCATAATTGATTCCAAAAATTCCTTGTAACTTCCATTTGGATAACCAAAAAAATGCTTTCATCACGTCAAGATTTCAAACAAGGAAAAGATAAAATTTAATAAGCAATTGGTTTTCAATTCCAGTAGTTTTAAGTTCATTAAAAAATTATTTTTTTCAATAATCTCGTACTTGACTCTTTTTATGAATTGCATTACCTTTTCTTATAGAACTAATGTGAGGTCTCGCTCGAGTGTCGAGAAGATCTGGCGGTCGCTTCTTTTTTTGGGTTTTGGTTTCACATCGCCAAAATACCTGGCTGGCTGAAGTTTATATTTCTCAATTCACTGAAAATTTTATTTCATTTCTGTTTTGAGTTCAAATTTGTTTTGAAAATAAGTTTTGGGTAGTCACCACTTTAATTTTATTTTTATTAGAAAAATACAAGAAAAAAACCTAAAAATGACTCCAATATAGTTTTGCATAATGGATAAAATGTACTAGACTTTCGAACGGATCTGAATTTGATGACTAGGTTTTCGATTTAAGAAATTCTGACTTAACTTAAAATTGATTTAATAAAATTATGATTTCACAAACAATTTAATATTCATGGCAGTTATATAGATGCTAAAGCAGTAAATAAATTGGAAAGTGAAAAAAGATTAAATAATTACAGTGATAATAATTGAGGATATTAACTCTAACCCTTATGGGTTCTAGGTTAATCACAAATTTCTCAAAATAAATGAATTAAAAGCAATAAATGAGAAATAATAGTTTAGGGTTTTGGATTTGATGCTCAATTGAAGAGCATGCCTACATATCTCGTTTGAATGGGAATCAAAATCCGTGTAGTTCGCCATTCTCATGAAGGGTTTGGGTGCCAAGAGCTGTTTGGGCTTTGATTTGGTTTGATTTGAGGTCACAGGTATGATTTGGACTGATTTGAGGCCACATATATGATTTGGACTTATTTGAGATCACAAGTCTAATTTGGATTGATTTTGGGTTACAGGTCTGATTTGGACTGATTTGAGGTCACAAGTTTGATTTAGACTGATATCGGGTCAAATTCGAAATAATAGATTTGATTTTGTGGAAGACTAATTATATCTTCCTTTGGTGCTTGCAAGCTGGTGGCAGTCAGAGCGTTTTGCCGAACCGAAGTTTCAAATTTCAATGTCAGTGGAATAGAATCAGATCGATTGATCGATTGCTTGTTCTTGCTAAATTAGTCTAAGAGCACTATTGGCCAACTTCAATTCTTTAAACTCCTCAAAATTTAAGGAAGACCTAAGGAGCCGGTTTTGGACTTAAGGAAGGCAAAACCATTCAGGACTTAAGAAAATTGTTGGAAGGGAGAGAAGAGAGAGCTTCTTTAAGGAAAATTCAACTCAAGAAGTTGGTGTATTCGAAAATGGAGGGGTATAGGGTTTATATAGGCGTTTTGGAGGGTATTTTCATCCTTTTGGCTGTCCAGATTGGCCGATCCGTTGGTGTGTCTAGCGCATCGGCGACGATTAGAAATGGGCGGCTAAAAAAATGGGGCTAGCTGCTGCCACCCCTGTGTTTGGTGGATGCCGCCAATGTGCTTGTGGCGGCAACCCCTAATCACATCGGTGGCAGCCACCGGGCACTCTTACGGGTCTTCGCAAATGCATTCGGTTTTCATCCGTTTGTCCATTTTTAGAGCCTTCAGCAGTCCAGTTAGGTTCGATGTGGATTCGTCCAAGGCCTTGGGGGGTACAAAATTTTGTGTGTTCACAGCTACCCCCCAATTAGATTTGGTGGTTTCAACTGATGAATTGGATGGTAATGAACCAAGGTGCTTTTGTCTGTTTAAAGCTGGAAGTGCACACCTGGGAGCTGTCTGAGGTTGTCTATTGCCTTAAGAGTCTGTTTTGCTGCGTTTGGATTGATTTCTAATTTTTCTAATTTTTTTAGTTTATGATATTTCCTACATAACATAAGTAATCTGGGTCAGATTCAGACATATAATCGTTCGAAAAATAGGGAAAATTCATGCGGTTATGATGAAGTAGACGGTTTTGCAATCCAAGGTGAAACAGGCGAGATATCGTGCTTTGATGCATTTGCGAATATCCACGGGACGTAACGGCCATTTTGGAATTTAACAAAATCTATAAATAGAGGGCTTCTCCTTTCATTTCTTCATTCCATTCCATCATTCCCTCTCTCTCTCTAGATTTCCACTTTCTATAATATTTCTTCACTTTTAGTCCTAAATGTCTTCCTCTTCTAACACTTTTATTAGTAGGAGCAATAGGTATGTCCTGCCTCAGAGGAATGATGACCCAGAGGTGCTACTGAAGGAGCCAGAGTAGCATGTATCTTGGACTGGGCAACTGGAGGTATGCTTTCCTGTTTTGTTACTCTGTTCACTTGTCTATTTGTTTGTTATGTTAGTCTATATGTTTGACTGTTTGTTTGAATGTTATGCCAGTCTGTCTGCCTAATTGTTGGTCTGACTGTTTGTTTGTCTATTATGCCAATCTGTCTATCCTACTGTCTGATTGTTTATTTTTTTGTTATGCTAGTTTGTCTGTTTGAATGTCTACTTATCTTATTGGCATTTTGTTTATTTGATTGTCTGATTACCATTATGTTTAGTTGATTAACATTTTGCTTGTCTTTCTATAGCATGTTATCTTAAAAACGAGGGTCGTGTTCATAATTTGTTCTTCATTCATACGATTATGGCGGAGAATATGTGTCTGAGGGAGGTACTGGAGCGAACTGGGTTACACATCTTCTTAGACTATGATCTAGGTGCCGACAGTCATGGCAATTTAATGAAGGCTCTTATTGAGAGGTGGTGGGATGCCACTAATACTTTTTATTTTGCTTGTGGTGAACTTATGATGACTCCATAAGATTTGAGCATGTTGACGGGGATTCACTTTGGTATGAGGTTGTTGGATCTTTGCGTTGATTGGAGAAGCGAGTACACTTCATAAGCATTATTTGAACTTTTGACTGATGTTCCCCTGACTACCCGTACCACTGTTCCTCAGTCTTGGCTTCTAAACCATTTGAAGATTTGTAAGAGTTTGTCAACCATTGAGGGCAGTGTTGACACGATGGCACATCTCTCTCTGTTGCTTATCATTGGTTGCACTTTCAGACATGCATGATGCGATACTGTAGACTTGAACTTTCTGAAGAGCGTGAAAGATCTATCCATTGTGGGCGAGTATGATTGGGGTAGAGCGATCTTGAGCACTATGTATCATGAGATAATTGACCTCTCCTGTGGTTCTTACAATTCATACGACAAAACTTGTTTCATCTATGAGGTAAGCCTTTTTTTCTATTATTTTGTTCACTTTGTTATTTCTGATCATCTCGTCTGCTTGCTTTGATATTTGATACTTTGACCTGTTCAGGCCTGGGCATATGATTATTTTCCATCAATAGCTCCCACTTTGAAGTCATCGGGGCTTGATTTGTTTCCTGTGGGCTATCGATGAAGCCGAAAGAACTAGGCCGATACTGGGAGGTGCAACCTTCATACCTTGCTATCTTTCTTTGGCACTCTGATGCCTACTCAGTTACTTAGTTTTTCCCTTTGATAATTTTATCGGCATTCTCCTTGCTTTAACTTATTGTGATGTGCAGGTTATATTTCAGCCTTACGGGGAAAGATTGCTAATAATGCCATAAGGCCTACTACTATGTCGAGCTTTGTTTGAGTGTCGGGTACTCTTACAATCTCTATATTTTCGACTGTACTATTAGAGGGAGAGAGTGACTACCCAAACTGTGGGTAGGTGGGTGGTTTCGGATCATACTCCTGTGGATATGCTATAGGGTAGGAACATTTAAGTCTCTGCAGAGTCATATGAATGGAATTCTTGGGAGTCGTTTAACGATCCCAATAGATCTTATACTGCCTTATGTAGGACTTATTTGATGGGCCGAGTTGGTAGTCAGATGAGGAGTCCTACTACCGCGACGGCTGCTGATATGATAATTGGTTCGTCTGCCAGACCCCCTACCAGACAATCTTTCAAGTTTTCATCATACTTGAGATTTACTGCTTCTTCTAGGTTTCCTACATCGATTGTTGATCCTGCGCTACCCACTGGCCCTAAACCAAATGTTGAGGCTAGACTGTCTTCAAGTAATTCCTTTTAGAGATCCCATTATTAGGTGTCAGGAGAGATTTCATATATTGATCGAGATGGTGAGACTCACGTCCACCAGGTCCCAATCCGGTCCCACCCTTGGTTGCTACCCCTTCCTCTGCATCCAGCGGTAATTGATCGTTGCTCTGTTTATGTGCATGTATCTTTGGTGGCGATTTATTCAGCAACTGTTTTCTAACACATATTTGCCCTTCTTTTTTTCATTGCAGCCTCCTGAGGACTGGATCCATCACACCTATAAGATGGCCTGGAGGATGGAGCTTAACCTGAGCAATCTACTGACTTGTCTTGATTTTACAAGTGATAGTTCTCAACTGGAGGATTCCAAGCAGTGTCACCACTACGATCATTAGCTCTAGGTACTATTTTTTGCTTCTTCTTTTTTTTGCTTTCTGTCTGTATTGGCTTAATTATGTTATATTAATGATGAATGGATGTATGTTATGTATGTTTGATGCACTGTCTTTCGCTGGTTAGGTTTCTGATGAGCATACTAAATGCATGTCTTTATGCATGATTTGTGTAATGTCAGTATTTTAAATTAATTTGGATGATGAAAATATTCATGTATGCATGGAAATATTCGAAAATATTTCAAAAGGTTCGAAAAATGGGCTGGAATGTGAAAAACTGATGGAAAATTGTCGCTCGGGAGGCTACTATCGGGCAGAAGGGTAAGTGTCACCCTTGTGTCTAGTAGGATCCACTAGTGGGCCTGGGTGGATAGGCCAGGCTTGTCTGGCAGCTTCCACCAAGCACATGGTGACTGCGATAGACCTGGGCTTTTTTTTTTTGGTTTTTTCTCGGTTTATAGGCTATAAATACCCCCTCCTAGGCATTTGGTATGACCTCTAGTCACTTTAAACCTCCTAGTTTTGTCTGACTTCTAATGGGTTTATGTCTATATAGAAAATTTTTGCAGTTACAATATATTTTTATGGGTCAAATTTTTGGATAAGGTCGAAAAGATATATTTAGGTTGCTATGGCGTTAATTCTGTTCTAACACTGAAAGGTGTTGTAACACTGCAATTAAAGCTTAGAACCTGAACTATAAAGGGCAAACCTAGGAGATTTGTTCTTTGCTTGAAAGTTATGTATTAATGCATGTTTATGTTTGAATTGAATGTGTATGCATGTTTTAGGAAGTATTATACGTGTAAAAGTGGTTTAAAGGCTGTTAGGAAGAAATCGGGAAAAGTTGAGTTTTTGGTGAACTGGGGGCAAAATGGTCATTTCACACCCCTTCGAGTTTTATGGAAATTAACATGATATTTGAAAGTAGAAAAGAATATTAGGACATGAAAATGATGATATTATATTTATTTGAAGATTTGTTGGAGAATTAAATCCAGTAGAAGATAAGTTCGGGTAAAGCTGCTCGGATAAGGATCAAATATGAACCTAAGGGCAATTTAGTCTTTTCCTTTGAGGTATGGACTTATATGGTGTATGCAAGCTTATGGTATCATTTTAGGCTCATCTAAATCTAACCATTGGATGAAATGATGAAGAAATGGATGGTTGGATGGCTAGGTTTCACCATTTCTATCATAAGCCTAATGTATTGGATCATGTCTTTGATATTTATTTGATTTTTTCCACCTCCATGTTCTTCCTTAGCCATTTTCCATTCAAACTTTTCTCTCTCTTCTTCTTCCATGGTTTGGCCACCTTGATGGAACACCAAAGCTTATAGTTTTCTTCTATTTTTTGATAAAAACATACTAATTCCATTAGCCTAAACACAAATATAGCTTTAGATTATAAGAAAAAACCAGAAAAAACAAAGAATCAAAGTTTTGAAGTTTTTGAAGAACTTTTAGTAAGTGTTTGATTTTACCATTCTTTTGGTTTAATTAAGTTCAAAAGATATTCTTTGATGATATTTAGTATCCAAAACATGTTTTGGTTGGAAGAAAAATAAAAAAATTGGAATGAAACGCTAATAGGAAGAAATATGAATCAAAGTATGATTTTGATGAATCTTTTGGTTTAAATGAGTTGTATTTGATGTGTATGATATGAATTAATGGTTAAATGATGAAAATAAATTCATTTGGATGGTGTTTCATTTTGGCCGAAATGATGATGATGAATAATGGTATTGTATTTTGATGTTTAATAGGTTTAAAGGCTTGAATGATGTGTATTTGATGTGTTTAACATGAATTGGTGGTTATTTGATGGATAGAAAATTATTTGGAAGAAACTTCATTTTGGTTGAAATTGGTGATGATGTTTAATGGTTTGATACTTTGATGTTTATAGGTTTGAATGATTAAATGTTATGTATTTGATATATATAAATGTTGTATGATTGATTGGTATTGAAAAATGAATGAATGGAATGATTTCCATTTAGGTGGAACCATATTGACTTTGTTACTTTAAGGTGTTAGGCTAATGCAATTAAAAAAGTAAGGTTTGAATATGGTTTAATGGTGTAAATGATGAAAATATATAAGTTCAAATATGGAAAGGTTGATTGATATTTGTACTTGAAAGGCATATTGGGAATTTAGTATATGTTTGATATGAAAAGATGAACTAAATGTATATAAGTTCTAAATATAGTGTATAAGTGATGAATATATGAAATGTGAATGAAATATGATGATGGAAGTGCATTTGATGCATAAAGGAATAAAGAGTGTCAAATGTGTGATATAGGATCTTTGGTATATAGTATATGCTTTATGTCAGTTAATATGCTTTGATATGTGTTTTGATGTGAATGGTATTGAGTATAAGTCTTACCGGAGTAATTTTATCAATATAGGGGAATCCACCCGAGCTAGGGCCGCCGACGGGGAGTCGCGGGCTAACTAGGCCTGCTGGAAAGTATTAGAGTTATTGCTTGAGGTGAGTCTATATATATGATTCATGCATTATTCATTCATAAGTCATGCATTTATACATATGAAATGATATCCTTGCTTGAAAACCATTAATGATCCACTTTTGGTCAGTTTTGCCAAAATGACCTAAAACAGAGCCATCGAAATGTTTAAAACTAACCTAAACAGAGCCATCTGAAAAGCTTTTTGATGTCAAATCAAGCCTAATTGCTTATTATATACATATATTTATGATTTATATAAAGAAAATGCCATGGAAATATTGATTTCAAGGCAAATCAGAAAATGCCTGAAAAATAAGAAACGAACCCGTAATTTAGGGGTGTCAGTTGCGTTGGCGCAACTGGGCCCCGGTGACCAAATTTTTTATATTGAGCTAAGTTGCTCCTTTGACCTTTATGATATTATTTAACATTATTAAATTCATATTTGAGACTTAATATTGATATATTCATACTATATGAGACATTTGCATATAATATACTATAACAGGACTGCTTCGATGGTGTAGTGAGTAAATCCATCGGCTGTGTACACAGATATATGTATATATGCTCTGACCTCTGCTAGAGAGGGTGAAATTCTCTATGCCATGGTGTGATATGTTGGAAATAGTATGATTGGGTGGAAATGTGAAGGAAGTGAAGTGAAGTAACAGTACAGTACTATATATGATATGTTACAGATACTCATTCCTATTATATTATATGCATTATGGTTCATGATATGTATTTCACCATTTCATTATCAGTATTCATTGTTTACA
>CANXYC010209171.1:0-24106 GCA_948193065.1 Aleurites moluccanus | reverse complement strand
GACAAGGGATTTATCAGGCCTAGCAGTTCGCCATGGGGTGCACCTGTACTCTTTATAAAGAAGAAAGATGGTTCTATGAGACTATGCATAGATTACAGGCAGCTCAACAAGGTAACTATCAAGAATAAGTATCATTTGCCAAGAATAGATGATTTATTTGATCAGCTGCAAGGTGCAAGTCATTTCTCCAAGATAGACTTGAAGTTGGGGTATCATCAATTGAGAATTTGGAATGATGATGTATCTAAGACGGCTTTCCAGACCAGATATGGACACTATGAGTTCTTAGTGTTGCCATTTGGATTGACTAATGCACCAACTGCATTCATGGATTTGATGAATAGGGTGTTCAGGCTATTTTTGGACAAGTTTGTCATTGTGTTTATTGATGACATTCTTGTGTATTCAAAAGGTAAAGAAGAGCATGAAGAACACCTTAGGATTGTGTTACAGATTTTGAAAGAGCATCAGCTGTTTGTAAAATTTTCGAAGTGTGAATTCTGGCTTGAGAGTGTGGGCTTTCTGGGGCATATAGTGAGCAAGGAAGGGATTGAAGTTGATCCTAGAAAGGTTGATGCAATTCTAAGTTGGCCTAGACCCACAAATATTTCAGAAGTTAGAAGTTTCTTAGGTTTGGCAGGTTACTACAGGAGGTTTATTCAAGACTTCTCCAAGATTGTAGCTCCTTTGAGCAAACTTACCCAGAAGTAAGTTAAATTTCTATGGTCGGATTCATATGAATAGAGCTTCCAAAAGTTAAAGACTTGTCTCACCACGGCACCTGTCTTAGCTTTGTCGTCGGGTGAAGGAGGATATGCAGTGTATTGTGATGCATCGAGTGTAGGGCTTGGTTGTGTGCTTATGCAGCATGGAAGGGTGATAGCCTATGCTTCTAGGCAGTTGAGGAAGCATGAGATGAATTATCCAACTCATGATCTTGAGATGGCTGCAGTTGTATTTGCCCTGAAGATATGGAGACATTATATGTATGGAGAGAAATGTGAGATTTACACAGATCATAAGAGTTTGAAGTATATATTCTAGCAAAAACATCTAAATCTTAGTCAAAGAAGGTGGGTTGAATTGCTTAAAGATTATGACTGTAAAATCTTGTATCATCCAGGGAAAGCTAATGTTGTAGCAGATGCATTAAGTAGGAAGTCTTTGGGAAGTTTAGCCCATATTCAAGTGGGTAAAAGATCATTAGTGAGGAAAGTGCAGAGATTGCATGATATGGGAATCAATTTGGAATTGTTAGATTCCGGAGTGCTTTTAGCAAATTTCCAAGTCAAACCGATTCTCATTGATCAAATTAGAGAAACTCAAGACAAAGACCCTCAATTGGTGAAGATAAAGAATGATGTGGAATCAGAAAAAGCTCCAGGATTTACGGTGACTGATGGCATGTTGAGACATGGTAGCAGGTTATGTGTTCCAACAGTTGATAGTTTGAGGAATATGATTCTTAAGGAAGCACATCATGCCAAGTATAATGTGCATCCAGGTGCAACAAAAATGTATCATGACATTAAGAATTCATATTGGTAGAGTCAAATGAAAAGAGATGTCGCAGAATATGTAGCCAAATGTCTAACTTGTCAACAAGTCAAGTTTGAGCATCAGAAACCATCGGGACTACTCCAAGAGTTACCATTGCCAGAATGGAAATGGAAGAGGGTGACTATGGATTTTGTGATTGGATTGCCAAGAACTTCAAGGGGCTATGACTCAATATGGGTCATTATAGATAGATTAACCAAGTCAGCTTATTTCTTACCAGTCAAGACAACTTATGAAGCTTCTCAATATGCTCAGATTTATGTTGACGAGATTGTCAAACTTCATGGAATTCCAGTTTCGATTATCTCAGATAGAGGTACTCAGTTCACCTCGAGGTTCTGGCATAAATTGCAAGAATGTTTGGGTATACAGCTAGATTTCAGCACAACTTTCCATCCACAAACAAATGGGCAATCAGAGAGGACCATCCAAACTCTAGAGGACATGTTGAGAATGTGCATTCTAGACTTTGGAGGAAATTGGGATACTCATTTGTCATTTGCTTATAACAACAGCTATCATTCCACAATTCAGATGTCCCCTTATGAAGCTTTGTATGGCAGGAGATGTAGATAACCCTTGTGTTGGAATGAGGTTGGAGAAAAATATATCGAAGGACTGGAGTTGATAAGATATACGTCAGAAAAGGTTCCACTGATCCGAGAAAGATTGAAGACAGCTTTTAGCAGCCAAAAAAGCTATGCCGACCCAAAGAGGAAAGATCTTCAGTTTTCCATTGGATATTTGGTATTTCTAAAGATCTCTCCAATGAAAGGAGTTCTATGGTTTGGCAAGAGGGGCAAGCTATCTCCACGATTTATTGGACCCTTTGAGATTTTGAGCAAGGTTAGAGAGGTTTCATACAAGATAGCTTTGCCTCTTAGCATGGATAGTGTACATCCAGTGTTTCACGTATCGATACTTCGGAAGAATGTTGCCGACCCTTCTCATGTACTACAAGTGCCAGAAGTAGATCTTCAACCTTATTTGACGTATGAAGAAATTCCAATTGCAATTGTGGATTGAATGGTTAAAAAGCTAAGGAATAAAGATATATCAATGGTTAAGGTCCTATGGAGAAATCAAGCCATGGAAGAGTGTACTTGGAAAAGTGAGCAAAGTATGCAAGATAAGTATCCCTATCTATTTTAAGGTTAAGGCAGATTATTATAAATTCGAGGACGAATTTATTTAAGGAGGAAAGAATATAATATCTGTCATTTTTGATTATTTTATTAATTGTATGTTGTTGGATTAATAGAGGATATAAAATGTTTTGAGAAAATCCAGAAAATTTCTGGTTGCAGGGAGGATTTTGTGAGGCTGATTTCCTGATTTTAAAGGAATAATTTGGTAAAGTATAAAACATAAAAGTTATAGGTGTATATCTCATCTTTAATTCTGTAAAATTCTGTATGTGTGAAGAGTTATGTCCCCTTGACCAGAACCTGTCTGTTCCATTATTTTCTGTAAGAATTTGAGTATGTTTGAATTTTTTGAGAATGATTGATGCTGTTTGAGCCAAAAGTGTAAACATGAGAAATGTCCCTTTTTGTGTTGTATTCTTAGCTGTAAAATTTCAAGATATTTGGATAAGTATAACTCAGTGGAGAGTGAAATTTCTCAAGCTTATTCGGATGAATTTTGGATAGTAAGTTAGGGTGAATTTTAGAGAGTCACCATAGTCTGTGTAGTTATCTTTTTTATTTGAATTTTAGATATGTTGGATCCCTGAATGTCTATTTTTAAGTGACAAAAAGAATCAGGAAGTTTGGATGTTTGTAGCTCATTTGCGAGCTGATTAAATATAAGTTATCGAGGAAGGGTTTCAGCTCGGCAGAGGCTGGTATTTGCGAGCTGACAATGCGAGCAAGTGAAGTGGCGAAGTGAGATTGCCGAGGTGGTAATTAGCGAAGAGGAATTTAGCAAAGAGGCATATGCGAAGTGGAGTTAGGCGAAGAAGAATTTGGCGAAGAGGCATATGCGAGGCGGCATATGCGAATTGGAGTTAGGCGAAGAGGAATTTGGCGAAGAGGCATATGCGAGGTGGCATATGCAAAGTGGAGTTGGCGAAGAGGCATTGCCGATGTGGCATATACGAGACAGCATATGCGAAGAGGAGTTCGCGAGGAGAGTTTGGCGAGGCAGCATATGCGAGGTGGCATATGCGAATTGGATATGCGAAGTGGCTTATGCGAAGTGGCATTGCCG
Organism: Aleurites moluccanus; assembly: GCA_948193065.1. Classification (NCBI taxonomy): domain Eukaryota; kingdom Viridiplantae; phylum Streptophyta; class Magnoliopsida; order Malpighiales; family Euphorbiaceae; genus Aleurites; species Aleurites moluccanus. The sequence continues at coordinate 20,335 of CANXYC010209171.1, read as the reverse complement.
GAGCAGATTGGCGAAGTGGGAATTGCGAACTGGCTTATGCGAAGTGGCATTGCCGGAGGAGATTGGCGAAGTGAAAATTGTGAACTGGCTTATGCGAGATGGCATTGGCGAGGCGAGCTGGCGAGCGAAATTTTAAGGCAGTAGCCTATTTAACCTGTGTCCAGTAGTGATTTTCTTCACGATTTTTTTCTTCTTCTTCTCTTCGTTCTTCTTCAGTTCTTCTCATATTAGTTCCATTTATTTTTCTAATGCATTAATACTCAAAATTAATGCATTAAATCTCTAGATTATCATATTATAAGGCATCAATCTTCAATTTTAAGCAGATTTTCTCAAGAAAAATCAGTTTTGGAGAAATAAGGTAAATTTTCTTCAAATATCATTTTCTTTTGGATTAATAAATTATGGTAGTTAGAATAGTTAATTAAGGGTATACAGAATTTATTACAAACATTTTAAGGTTATTAATGGTAATTAATGTGGGAAAAATCAGAATTTATAGGCTATCATGAATAGTAACATGAACAGTAAATTCAGATTTTCTTAAGAGTTGAACTAAATTGATGTTGGGAATCAAAAATAGAAACTATAAGATGGTAAAATTTTAAGAAAACATATTGAGTATTATTGATTAAGGAAAACCCTAATTTTGAATGTTTGGGGAAATTTCACAGGAGAAGAAAACCAAGGAAATTGAGGAGATTATTGTTGAACAAACTATTAAAGGAAACTCAAGAGTAAATTGTGTAGAGGTAAGTATGAACATTGCATATGTAATTTTGCTTCTTTGAAATGAATTGTTCAAACCTTCCTAATGTTTACATACATGACATTGTATTATGCACCTATTCATTGAAATCCCTACGATATTCTCAAATAAATAATGATTTGTTCCACGTGATTACCTTATATGAATGTAAATGACTTGGTCATTCTTCCTTGGACCAAGTTTATATGAAACCATTTGTTAACTTGACTGAATTTATATTTTATGTTGATGGTCTTGTGACCAATATGTTTCTTATAAGATTGAAACTATATGACCCTATGGATAGAACGTTCTTCCCAATGCGAGTAAATTCATTGGTCCATTGTGCACTTTAGGTACCTACCTGATAGGGTTTTTTATCAGTGTTCCACCTAAAGGGGACCATGAGCTCTAGGCGTATGCCTGGACAAGTATGTGTTTGCGATAAGGTAGCAAGGACTATCGATGCACTCTATTGTGATAGGTAGCAAGGCTACTGATGCACTCTGTAGTTCTACCATGTATTTTTTTTTATAGTGCTATTCGATTGTGAGCACTTATGTTCTTGTAAGCCTAACCATTTGATATTTTCTTACCCATGTTTTATGGATTGAACTTTCCTTTAGATTGATGGATTTCTTTTATATTGCATGTTCATATCTTACTGAGTTGAAGGCTCACTCATCTTCTGTGGATTTCAGGTGATAGTGTAGCTCGTGAGGGAGCTAATATAGAGGATTGAGCTTTTTGATTCATTCCTCTAAGAAGTCTCCATTGTAATTATTTTGATATGTATAAATATATTTATTAAATTGTATTATGGTACAGTATGTATTGGAAGTATACTCTAGAGCTCCGTAGTTAGTTATTGAGGGTGACATTATTTTGATGTATGATCTGTTATTTTTGGGTTGCCCTTGTTCCTTAGTGATGTGGGATGTATATTTTGATCAGCAAGGAACAAGATGAAATTATGAAAAAAAGATATGAATTATGACTTCATGAATCATAGAAATGAATGTTATATGATATTTATATTTGATAAGAATGTGTATTATAAATGAGATCCATGATATGAGTGTTCTACAGGTCTATGGTGGCCTTAAGCCTACCCTTGCCCTATAACCGTCGCACCACTGGAGTTGGGGTGTGACAATATGTCTTAATATAATCTTTTAAAAAGATTTTACAAAATTTGAAGTATGTAAAGAGATATTAATCTTTAAGTGAAACTAGTTCGGATTTACAGCCCTGTAGAATTGCTACTATATTTTATTGATTTGAGAACCTTAGATTCTGAATTAGGAAAAGTACAAAGCATGAAAAATGTTCATCTATATGTGATATACATACTTGTAAAACAGTTTTGCAATTGGATATGTATGGATTGAGTTGTAGCTATAATAGCGAAAGCTGCCCGGATGAGAGTTGCAGGACAACAAAGTTGAATTCAAATGACCACCATAAATTGTGTAGTGCCTGGATTAATTTGAGTTTTGGATATATTGGAACCTGAGATGTGTAATTTAAGTAGGAAAAATAATAAGAATAATAAAAATAATTAGACATTTATAGTTTAAGATAACAGTAAAAAAATCAAGACTGTCGGTAGTGAATACTAAAAGAAATCCTTAGATACAAACCTTAGAATTTGGAGGAAAACTTAAATTGAGTTTAATTATTGGAAATTGGAATAAAAATAGATTTCTAACATGATGTTTAATTGATTATAGTGCAAAAAGAAAATTGAAAAGATGATGAAAATAATAAGGATGAAAATATGTGCTTATTTGGAGCATTGAAGTTCAAATTGGGGATTTTGAAAGATTTTGGCTAAATTAACAATTGAGGTGAGTTGTAAATATGTTATTATGCATTATTATAACCATTTATTGAATTATTGAATCCATTTACTTATTGTCATCATTTGGATCAAAACCTTTTTTTTATTGATTAATACTTGTTATTTGATATTCTCAACATTGATACCATACTATATGATAATGAGTATTGTACTCCTTACTTGCTAAATGCCTAATGACATGACATGATAGAACCCAATGGGGTGATAATACTTCAAAGATGAATTGACGAAAAACAACCTAATTGATGAGACTATAATACATCGATATTATGCTCAATAATCCACTGGACAAGGTACAATGTCCTAGCCCAGTTAGGAGGGGTGATAATACTCCTAACCATATATAAGATTTGATCAATCTTATATATTTCACGAGCTATCTCAAGAGTTTATTGTAGTAAATTATACATGTATTCTCATAATCTAAATTTTGTCATATTTTACTCATTGAACCTTATATTATTTGTACTATTTACATTGGTCTCCTTTCTATCCTAATCCATTCACTTGTTAATTAATCATCCTTTATTGTTTATTTTACCTATAAGTGTATAATGACAGATTTATGACTTACTGAATAGTTTATATTCACCCCTTTCAGTGGTTTAATATTTTTTCAGGTACAAAATAGACAGTGATAGCAGTTTCAAATGTGTCCTTTTTCCTCTCATTGGAATCAGTAGTATCAAATAATATAAATTTATCCTCCATATATGTTGGTTCTTAGATGCTCCATAGGTTTTAAAGTATAGATGAGAATTGGAAATAAATGTATAAATATTTATGATATTGTGATATGGTAGAAATTGGGGTAACTCAACATATGTATGTGATATTTAATATCATATTATATGAACATAATTAATACCTTATATGAGTATTGAAGTAATTGGCTAATGTGATTGAAAATGGTGAATGAATTATTGTAGTGAGGTTAATGGTGAATGAATTATTGTAGTGAAGTTATAAGAAATGATTATAAGTGTATTTTTTATACAGATTAAAAATTTTGAATAAAATTTTAAATTTGTCACTATTCATTATGGGAATTACATTGAAATTATAAGAGATATTATGCCGAAATTTATATTTGATAATTAATATTTTAACTGGTTAATAGATGGATAAGGATTCTACGGATGTTGATTGCTAGACTATTCTCGTACTTTAGGACCGTTATATTCTGAATTTTTGGGATATGACAATGTTAACATATTTTGAATTTTTTTATAAAATAGTCATTAATAAAAAAATACAAGTTATATTTTTTTTATAAAATAGTCATTAATAAAAAAAAATATAAGTTATATAATATAATACGATTCAATCCGATTCGCAATTATAAATTAGATTAGATTAATTTTAATTTTTTATAAATTATATAATATGAATAAATTTTTAATCTTTAATCTATGAATAAAATCCAATGTAATAATAAAAATATACTAATTCAACCCGCCAACACCCTAATATTCTTCTTTCTCATCGGTCCAAGTCCCCAACTTCATCAAGCCATATTTTTATCCAATTCCACCATCATCATCACGTAAATTTAAATTTTATTAAAAAATTATTTTAAATTTAAATTTTGTTATATTCAATGGGATAATAATCATTTAAATTTTGTTAAAATAAATGAATTTTAGAATCTATCAGGGCCTGTATTTAAAATTTAAATACTTTAACCGAATACATTTAGAATTATAGCAGGATTATTATTTCTTAAAAGGAAAAAAACACATTATTATTATTATTATTATTATTATGATGATGATGATGTTTGAGAATGTTTTTATTTTTATTATTGAAGACATAAATTAAAGTTATAAATAATATAGTAATAATAAGGGTTAATTACTATGAGATTTTTGTATTTCGCCTGATTATATTAAAAAGTTTATATATTTTTAAATTATATTAAAAAGTGTTTATATTTTAGTTTCGTTATATTATTACGTCATTTCGTAAAAAATTTTATATTTTTTCATTAGTTAAAAAGTAAAAAGTTAATTTTTATTAAATTATTTTATTTTAATTTTGAAAATATCCATTTTTAACACTTTTTTCTTTTTCTTTATTTTTTATTTGTTTAGCTTCACAAATTTAGGGTTTTATTTTTAATTTTCCCTCTTTTTTCAGTTTGTTATTTTGTCTCTTTCTCCAAAAATAATTTTAATTCTTATATATAAATTATTACTTTCTTCTATATAAATCAATCTTTTTTACCATACCCAATATCTCTAAATCAAATAATTTGAGTTTGTTTTCCAATAAAAATCACAAATTTTCATCTTCGAATTTACAGCCATAGCCACTGCGACTAACTCGCCACTCGACTGCGTGTCACCGAGTTAGCAATGTTCATTGTAGCTCGGAAATAACGACAAAGGTTCCAATAGAAACGCCACAAGTTGGTAAACGTACAGATTTGAAAAAAATTATGATTCTTGGGGCGGGTCTTATTGTGATACTCAGGCTTGTAAAGTGTTGAAAGATGAAGAATATGAGATTATATTTTAATAGAATTTTTTTATTTTGAAAAATATATTTTGAGATTATATTTTTAATTCATGTTTGAAATTTTTTGGTTTAAAATTTATTCAATTAATTAATTTTAAATTTAATTAATTTATATTTTTTAATATTAAATTTAATAGTAAGGGTGATGGTGATATGATGATTGTGAAAATGAAAATTTTAGAGTGATTGGGAGTGATGATATTTGAATAAAAATTAGGTTAAAAATAAATGATATTATGATATTTTATATAAATTTAAGAAATTTTTTAATAAAAGAATCTCAAATCTTACTGATCTAAAATATAAAAATTTTTTGATATAAATTTTTTAATATTATTAATTAAAATATTAATATCTCGTAATAATTAATCCCAAAAATAAATAAAAAATAAAGTTGTAATATGGTTAGATGTGAGGGTGTGTTCTGTAAATTCAGAAGAAGAATATAATATCAGACAACGATGTCCCATTTCCAGAGCATGGCTGCCGATGGTCCCATCTCCATGGTTTTTCAAATGGTCTCCAAAAAGAAGCTTTCTTTGCTCATTCCCAAGGACCTAAAAGATATATCATCATCTTCTCATTCAGTTCAACGATTCACTTCTCTCTTTCTCAACAAGGTAGACCCCATTTTTTCTTCTCTTTTCTTTTGTCATTTTTTTAATCACATATTTTTTAATGTGAATCACAGTAAAGATTTGTTTTTTGTTTTTTGTTTTTTTTTTTTTAAATTTTTTATAGTTCTTTGTTTGGTTTCTCTGAAATGTTTTTAATTTGAGGTTAATTTTATGATACAGAAGCTAGCTTTTGAAGTTGGAGTTTGGTGGGTGTCCTTTGGTTTTTGGTGTATCTTCCAAAAATATGAATAATTCTGATCAAGAGAAGCAAGATCAGAGGTAAAATCCATCTGGGTATTCTTTTTCTTGTTTTTATTTTTTTATGTAAGTCTATTTTTGAATGTTTTAGTAGTTCTGGCTTAGGGGTCTTTTTATTTATTTTATTTTTTTACCTTTTTGGTCAGTGTTTGAAATGAAATTCGGTTGCTTCCCCTTTTGTTTGAAAATTGTTGTGGATGAGTTAAGAAATTGGAATTTTGATACCAAAATCATTTGTACATATGCACATTTATGGTTTTAATTGCAAGGTCATAAACTTAGATTTATTGTTTGCATATGATTTGATTGCTGAGGGAAGTGCAGAAGACAAAAATTTAGTCAAATTTATAGACCTCTTAGAAATTTTGAGGCAAGTTAACAAAACCAAATTCTTGTACTTGGCTTAATTCTGATTAAAGTTTGTACGTTTCAGAATACAATGATAATAAATTTCTTATCTTTTCTTCTCTTGGCTACCAGGTCTGGAATAGAGTATTTATATAATCCATCACCAATTACTTGGAGATCATTCCAACTTCCAAAACCATAGTTTGGAGTGATAGTTGTTACATTTATTAACTGGCATTTGATTAGGGATTTTCCAGTACTTATTGCTACAGAAATTGTCTTTACAAGCTGGGCAATTCACTGATTTGCTCTTTCCTTGTTACTAAATGCCTATAGTTCCTTGCATTTATCTATTTATTAATCAGAATCCGTGTGTCACTAGCAGCGATTCCTGAAAGCTTTTCTTGGTCTTAATTTCCCAGAGGAACTTTGATAATACCTGATACATGAAATTTATTAAGGGTCATCTGAAATATTTCTTGTTGAAATAAATGAGGCCTAGATGTATGAATTTTGTAGATTGCATAGAAAAGTTTAAGAAGTACATGTTTCAGTTCAATAGAAGCAGCACTGATATTCATGAAAATTGATATTTGGGATTATCTTGTATATTTATCAATGATTTGTTCATCCTTTTCAGTACTAATTCTGCCATGGAGGATTCCACTGCGATGACTATTGAGTTCCTTCGGGCACGGCTGTTGTCTGAAAGGTCTGTATCAAGAAGTGCAAGACAGAGAGCTGATGAACTAGCACAAAGGGTATGATATATTATGGATTTTTTTTTATAGGAAGTTATCTCTATCTTTAAACAATTACTCTTTCTCCTCAATATTACTGCTACAATGTTGGTTTTATATCTGAATTAGGTGGCAGAGCTTGAGGAACAACTAAGAATTGTGTCTGTTCAAAGAATGAAGGCTGAGAAGGCAACAGTAGATGTTCTTGCTATTTTGGAGGGTAATGGGATTAGTGACATTTCTGAGACCTTTGATTCAAGTTCTGATCAGGATATCCCTCGTGGATCCAAAGGGGGTAACAGGCGAAGTAAAGAAGAAGACAATTCTGTCAATTCAAAAGTGAGAAACAATGACTCAGAAGAACTTTCTGGTTCTGATTTTGATTTCTCTCCAGTACCTGGTAGAAGCTTGTCTTGGAAAGGTCGCAAGGATAGTCCACGTTCTCTTGAAAAATATAAGAACCCATCTCTAAGAAGGAGGAGCAGTTTTGCATCTAGTAGTTCTTCCCCAAAACATCGTACAGGGAAGTCCTGTCGCCAGATAAGACACAAAGAATCTAGGTTTATTCATCTTACATCATCCACTTTATGTTTAATTTAAATAATATACTGACATATACTTTTTTTTTTTTGGTTATGTTTCTATACATTTTTAATGCTGCTCTTGTAGTTTTATCATGGTAAACTGTATACTTTTTATCTACATGTAAAGTTCATGCAACAACATGAGCCAGCCTTAACATGCCTGCCACTTTGGGACTTCTTTAATGCTGACCTTATATTTTCATAATATTTATGTTTGACATCCTCTGAATGAGAATAGTATTTTGCAGAAAAAAATCGTATGTCTAATCCCCCTAGCACACCCACAAATCAAATCAGTCAACAAAAAATAAGAGTGAAAGTTTTAGTAGTTATACCATCAAGGGAAGGAAAAACTAAACCTAGTATTTTTTCCATCTTGTGAGGCCATATGCTGTTGCAGACCTCGTCTACCTTCGATACTTAAGCATTTTTATTTTGCCAGATCTGTAACCGATGAATTTAAAGCCAGCCATCACAAGTTTGATTCTATTGAGGATGAAGTTGATACACCTTCAGATGTTGAGTCTGGGATGTTGGGAGATGGTATTAAAGGGGGAGAAGAGAAAATGTTATTGGAACGAAATGCAAGTAGTAATAGCCACGGTTATAATGCGTATGGAGAAGAGGGAGACATGGAAAAGGCACTTGAACATCAGGCACAACTGATTGGCCAATATGAAGCAATGGAAAAGGCTCAAAGGGAATGGGAAGAAAAATTCAGAGAAAATAACAGCAGTACACCGGTATAGTTGATAAAACTTGGAAACCATTAAATTGTTTGCAGATCAAAAGTTGAAAACATGCTGCTTGTGCGTGCATATGTTCGAGTAGTGTTTTTCACTTTTCTTCCAAGTAAAACGAAATATTTTTTGGTGCTAGAGTGTTTGCTTTTTGACTGAACCATTAGATAAACTATGAAGTATATCTCCATTGATTAAGACTTGCATTACAGGATTTTTGAAAAATTGGAAAAAAAAATGTTCATGTGTATTTTAGAGGGAAGATTTGTGGGGGTGGGGGGGAGGGGAAGAAGGTGAAGGATTCATGGAAGTTATGGAGATTCATTTTTTCAATTTCTTTCTGTTCTGTTATAATTATTGCTTTGCATTCCTTATGTGATATAATATTAGTACCTGTAACCTCTCGGTGCTTTTTTAAGTTTTAATTTTTAAAATCTGAGATAAATTTTTTGAGTTTCTTACTCCTTGTATGGACATTAGACTTCAGAAATTCTTGCATGTTCTTGTGAATATTGTACTGCAGTTACTCACATTCCTCTACTGGGGACTTTGTTTGAAGAACAGTTTCTCATAATTTTGAAAATATCTTAGTTTGATATTTAATACAAATTCATCTTGTCTGTTAATAATCTAAGTATTTGCTTTCTTTGGATGGCTTGCACAAGTCAGCATTTGTGCCTAACTGTCATGTGAGTTACATAAATGTGTGACACTGAAACTAACAATTTTAAGTTTCTGCAGAATGTTTCTAGCCCCCTTCCCTTTTATCTCCCCTCCCTCTTTCCCTTTGTGGCCATTTCCTAGTAGAAATCTTTATAATATAATTTCATTTGTCCTAATAACCATAAAGGACAAACATCCTCAAAATCTGAAATTCTGGAGTACACAAACATAGAATTTATTGTTGTAGAATACTCAATTAGTAATATAGGCACTTCATCCTAATTTTTATTTGTCAAAAAAGGTTGAAAAAATTCCATTTTAAAGAGGTAAAATTATTTCTAATTGGGATTGTGAAACTATGTTATCTTGATGAATCATAGATAAGCTGAACTTTAACAAGTACCTACTTTTGTTCTGACTGAGTTACAAGTGATATTGGTGATGCATCATATGTTGTTGGATGAGTTCAAGAGAGTATTTTGGAAATGTGCATAATTGTGATAGCCATTAATTAAAAAAAAAAAATTGTTAAAAGATAAATGAAATCATATTTTAGAAATGTTTGGAGTCTTGGTGGCATTTGTATTTGTTGCAATGTCTGTCAGTGTGGGGACCCCAGTTGCCCTGCCCCTGTCGGCAGTGCACTTGGAGGATGGGTAAGCATAATGTTGTAAATCATGTGTATTGCCGAAGGCAAATGTAAAGAGTCCCTTCCTTAGTTCTCTAAGAATTAGAGCATGAAGCTTAGTTTGCGGACTTGAAATCTGGTAAAGGGGATTGTTTACACATGGAGAAGATTTTCCGTGTTGCGTAATGCAAATCAAAGAATGGTTTGTTATAATGCCTTGTTATGCTTAGAATGATTATTTTTAAAATTTTCCAAAGGTCTTGAATTGTAATTTATTACAGAAAATGTTCTGAAAATAATTATGCATTGAAATGTAGCTATTTGGATCATTAGGAAGTTAGGCTTCTCATAAACTCGTACTAGTCCAGAACTCCATCTTTAATGTATTAGTTATGTTGGCCATGCTCCTTGAAAACGTTGGCGGTCCGGAAGATGTTGTGTTAGTGTGCAAATGTAAATGGGAGCAAATGGTAGGGGAAAAGAAAGCTTAATATTAGGTGGAATAGCAGCAAAATAATTACAATATGCAAGAAATTTAAATTGTAAGAGTAAGGATATTTGAAGTTACCTTCTTGAAAAGGAAGATAGTGCTAGATAATATGCAAGCATTTAGAGATTTTTTTGTTGTTGTTTTTAATGGAATTATATACATAATAACTAGGAGATATGCAGAATATGTTTACATAGAGAATATATGCAGAATGATGTATGTGTGAATGCGTGTAGGATGCATCGTTGAAAATAGTGATAGGATTATTCATAGCAAAATAAGGGATGATGCTAAAATGTGACTAGAGTCATCCCTTTTGTAGTGCCTGAGGGTGTCAGGCACTATCAAGAGCTCAGGTGTGTCATAATTGAGGTAGAGTATCTTTTGGGAGTTTGTTTGGAAATCCAAAAAGAGATATATGATGTAGTTTCTAATGGTAGTCTTCAAATGGAAGCTGGAGGTCGTTCATGCCCTAAAGATAGAGTTGGAATTGAAGCAATAGGAAAAGCAATATATCAGTGATTCACAGTCCTATAATTTTCTAATTTAAATATATAGGGAGTGTTGGTACACATTCCACATTCTAATGAACGTAGGCCCATGTCAAACTAAAACAGATACAACTCAGTCTGGTAGGAGTAGTATGAGGGTGAAAAGCTGTGTTAGGATTCGTCATCTGATAGGAACCAAGGCCAAGTGTAGGATGTGTGGGATATGATCAACAGTCTGATAAGGATCATTGCTTATAATAATTTGGGATGGGTTGCAATCCTCAATCCTATAGGGGTTGTAAAATGCAAGTTTGGGGGTATGATACATAGTTCGTCAGGTATTGTGCAAGTGGAAGGAAATGAAAATCCTATCACCATAAGAGAGCAATCAAGACCAAATTGTTGGCAATAGTGTATCATATTCTTGTGGGGAGCATGTGGTTTTGATGCTAAATGCTGTGAAAGTGCAAAAACATGTAATTTTGCTAAGAAGTCAGCCATGGCGAAATCAAAGACATAACTTCTAGCACTTATCCTTTCTTCTTTCTATTGCCAGTTGTCATAACTTGCCAACTTTTCCTGAAAGGTCTATTTAAGTTAAACCTCTATTAGGTTAGCGTAAATTTTTATTTGTTTATCAAAAACTGAAAAGTTGCCTTTTTCTGTATTTTAAAAGTAAGACTTTCCTTATGTCATGTTGTTCAAAATAAAGTTTCAGGGTTCATCTGAAATATTTCAAGAACCTAAATAAATGAGAAACATTAGAGCTCAAGGCCCTAGCACATGCTAGTTCTGAGTAGGGTAGAAAAAAGCATGAAGATCTGCAGATAGTTGAAAAGAAGTGATGAAAATATATATCAAGATCTATGAGGCTAATTCCAAGCTTCATGGATTTCAATATGAAAATTGGAGATTCCTCTTTTGCTGAACTGCAGAGCTTAAAGGTCACTTAGAATATCTATTTTTTGTATGCTCTCATCATATGCTTGTTCCTGTGCAAAAGTGAGAAAAGCAAATGTGTGCCCCAGTCCTTGGGGATGGAACTCATTGTTTGTTAATGCATGTGTTGTTCATTGTCTTGACCAAATTCTAGACCAAATTGCAGAGATACTTATTTAAAGTCATTAAACTCTTGTTACCTATTTTGTCACTTTATGAATGAGGCACTTGGGCATAATTGAAGTCTGGCTGCATGAGCTGTACTCTTGTCTATTGGCATAAACCTCACTTGAAAATTAGTTGTTATCTTGAGATGATATTAACGAGGCATAATTATCATTTTCTTTATATATTGGTCAATGCTCATTTAAATTCTGCTTTTACTGATTGTGGTTATTAAGAAGAATACAACTGTCTAGACTGAATCTATATGTTAAATAGTTTATATCCTTATTTCTCATATGAGAGCTATTCTATTAAATCATGATGTTTTTGTCTTTTGGTCATAATTGTTCAGGACTCGTGTGATCCTGGGAACCGGTCGGATATCACTGAGGAAAGATATGAGATCAAGGCACCAGCTGCACACCCTGCAACGACAATCGCCTCCCAAACCAATGGGGTCACATCAGAAGTTGAAGATGTGTTGAAAATTCAGCCTAATGGCTTCCTACCATCTTCACATGCTGATGTGGTTCAATTGGAGGAAAGAGCCAATGGCTTCCTACCATCTTCACATGCTGATGTGGTTCAATTGGAGGAAAGAGAAAGCAGTAGCACCTCTGTTTCCAAATCCTCAACTCAAGAGTTTGCGTTCCCTATGGCCAAGGTAGAGCAAAATCAACAGAGCCAAGGAAATAACTATCATCCACCACCATCACATTTCCCCCTCCATGGTTCAGTTTCTCATGGTTCGCATGATTCCCCTATGAGCCAATCTGTGCCCAGCTTTCCATCAAATACAAGTAGCAGATTCAGCAATGGAAAAGCTTCTGCAAGCCAAAATGAATTTTATGCATTGGTGTCACACAAAGCATCTGATGGGTTGGGTGGTGTGCTGGAGGCACTTAAAGAAGCAAGACAGTCACTGCAACGGAGATTGCCATTAGTTGCCGCACCTGTTGGAAAATCTTTTGAACCCTCTGTTCCCACTACAATTCCAAGGAAAATACCGGTTCCTGTTGGATGTGTTGGACTTTTCAGAATACCAACTGATTTTTCAGTTGAAGCCAATGCTCGAGGTGACCTCCTTAGTTCAAGTGCTCGGTTAAGTTTGGGAAGCTATTATCCAGATCCAGGAGTTACAGCAGCTTCCAGTAATCAATTTGTCTCAAGCCCATACTTGGAGAGTCGGCCAAACTTGTCTACTGAAGATCAATTTCTTGCCAGTCAATATGGTAGGAATGGTTCAAGAGTACCAACTCAGCAGCCTTATTTTGATCCTTATTTGGACACAGGCTTACCTTCATCAAGTAGATACACTTATCCCAGTTATCCCATCAGTACCTCCTATCCTGACCTGATGCCACAAATGCCGCCTAGAGAATCATTCTCACCATCCCTTCCAGGTAGAACTGTTGGGCTGCCTAGTTCAAATCACTTCCAATTCGTTGATGATAATATTATACAGAACATGTATAGGTAATATCATTTCATTAAAATTCTATAGGTTTTCTCAAATTTAGCATTAGCAAGGTTCAGAATTAGTAATTTTGCAGTGTAAAAGTGGATGTCATGACTTTTAGCATGGTTGAATTATCTGTAGGAAGACGGCATATGTAAAGAGAAGTGACTGTACTTGAGTTTCTATTTCTCAGTCATGCGTGTGGTTTCCTTGCAGTTACAATCATCAAGAAGCACTATGTGCAGTCTTTGAAAATAGAACTTGTTTTTTAATTTTTTTTCTTACATTGTTAAAGATCTTGAAGGGATATCGAAGATGAGAGCATTAGAAATAAAGAGTCGTTTTGATTGATGACAAGATAAAAAAATGAAAGTTAGGATGGTTTGGGCACGTAAAATAGAGATTCAAAGAGGTTACGGTTCATAAAGTCAAAACATATTATGATGGATCGGGTACGGAAAACGGAAATTTAAGGAGATTTCGGTTTAGAAAATTAAAGCATATTATGATAGAGAAAAATAATGGAAAAGGTTGATCTAAATTAACTTAGAGAGAAAATATAATATGATTTGGATGTATTATAATTATCAAAAGACATTCGATTCTAATTAATTTTGGGATTAAAGGTTAAGTTGAATTCAGCTGTATTGTTAAATATTTTAGACTAGGTGAAGAAGCAAGTGGATACCTATCAAATGCCCAGTTGTTTGGGGATTGAAAGTTAGTGTTATTATCAAGTTTCATGTCTTAAAGGCTCTTGTTACTGTAGTCAAGACATTGATGCACCTCTCAAGTATTGAACGTCTTGGTTTAACCAAGGACTTCAATTTACAAATCATGCATAATATTAAAATTTCAAAAATATGAAAATATTGTTTGACATATTTTAAAAAAGTGTAGAAATTATTATTAAAATTTTAAAAAATTTATGTAAAATTTTAAGAAATATTATAAAAAATTAAGATATATTTTTGTGTTCAAAAAAGAATATAGAGATTTTTTTTTAAAAGAATAAAAATAATATAGAGTTAGTAACCAAAAGTCCAAAACTAGGATTATGCTCCACGCATTGGGCGACTTATACATTATTATTACAAGTAATGCAACAACGACTAACGAAAATTTTATTAATTGACTCTATAAGACTTGCATCCCAAAAGAAGATGAAACACTAGTATGGCTATTGACAGCATGTACCACCACTTCAGAATCCACCTCAATTTTTGTGTTAAGAATAAATATAAAATATTGAATAAATTTATATATAATTCAACTCTTTAAAATTTATAGCTAGTTTTTGAGGTTAGCATCTCAAGACGATATAAACTTCCAACATTTATAACATGATATCAGAGTAGAAAAGTGATATATATTTTCAAACTGAAATTTCTTTCAGTTTGTAATTTGTAGTGAGTTTTTTTCGGTTGTTTTTCATCCGATGATAAATTTTCAAATTTATTTCGTCGATCATTTCACCCCGTAGTGAATTTCTTCAATAGTCTTTTCGCTCTGTTGAGTTTTCAATTGTATCAACCCAATTTTCATTATTTAATAAAAAAATTATCTTGACCCAATTGTCATTTGAAAGTGAGTATTAAGATATTAAATCCCTACATTTATAATAATTTTCCAAATGCTTGGACTTCACCCAAAACAATGCTTCTCTCAACCTAAGGCCTTCTCCTACATTTAGTTGAATTATTCCAAAAACCACCCTCGCGTAGGCTGCCAATAGCTTCCCCTCATGATTCCTGTGTTCTTCTCCATAGCAAAAAGGGCAGCATCCATAGCCATAGGCTTCCTCTATCTATTCCCTTGATCATCACTAGACCCATTTCGATCACTCACTTGTCTCATACCCTGCTGCGCTTGCTGCCACTGTGATAGAAATGACTTGGCAGTTATAAGAATGCTTCCAAAGGGTGGGTAATTTGTATATATGGTCACTAAATTATATGCCAAATTTTAGTATAGTCACATACGTAACTTTTTCATTATTGAAGTCACTAAACAAATTAAAAAATTTCTATTGTAGTTTTTATGTAAAATTTTGGCCAAATTTACTAACGTGGCCAGCAAGCAATCCAATCAGATGCTGACTCACAAAAAAAGTATCACATAAGTAATGTCACATCAGTCTAACCCATAGTTACTAAACTATAGACCAAATTTTAGTATGGTCACATATATATTTTATTGGACCCCTTGGGTTTGATGTTGATTTTGATGATAACAAAACATATCAATGTGTTAATTATGCTAATAAATTTCCTTAAGTTTATCAAGGCATGAGAAATTATGACCAATGATTATTCATGGGTTTAATACAATTTGATAAAGTGCATATGCTAAAGGGGAGTATATTTAAGAAATACAACAAATTAGGATTCAGGTTGCAAGTTGCAAAAAAGTAGCAGCCGCTACAAATAAGTAGCCCTCGCTACTTAAAGTCGCAGCCGCTACTAAGAAGTCCAGAAGGTTTAGTAGCTCAAGTTTGAAAAATGAGCTAAGTAGCGCTCGCTATTAATTAAGTAGCGCCCGCTACTTAGTTAAGTAGCATCCGCTACTCTAAAAAATCAACAATAAAAACTAGACATTAGAAAAGCTGTCAACTGTACTTTTTGGCATTAAATAAAGCTAAATAACTATATTTCATTCAAGGCAATAAATATGAGTTGGTCGGAAGTTTAAAAATAAGAGAATAACAATTGGGAACTTATTATTGAGCTATTGCACTAAATCATTCATATTTATGGCTTGAAATGGTTATTTATTGTAAAACCATTTTTGTGAGCTATTAGTTGTAAATCTTTGAATTGGTTAAGACTCATTGATTGTTTGAGAGTTGGAAAAAAGTTAAAGAAAATTTTTTTCTTCTCATCTCTTGTAATTCTTAAGGGTTTGAGTGTGAGCCTTTGAAAAAACTTTGTAAGGTTTGAGTGTGAGTTTAAACACTTGAGTTTGGTCTTGCACCTGCAAAAGGATCAAGTAAAATACTCAAGTGTGATCTTGAGGAGTGGACGTAGGCAAGTGTTGGCCGAACCACTATAAAATTCTTGTGTTTGATTTTTCTTTTCGTTCCTTCATCTTATTAATTTTTAATTTGCCCTTAATTTCTCATTCCAACCAATTCACCCCCCTCTTGATTGCCAAAGTGACTTTCAATTGGTATCAAAATTTTATTTTCATATTTTTCAAAGATTTAACCTTCTTGAAATAAATATCATGGCAACTAGAAGATCGGATATCGTTGAAGGATGTTCAACCATTAGACCACCCTATTTTGATGGCACCGACTATCCATATTAGAAAAATAGTATGGAAATATTCATGGATAGTGATGACATTGATTTGTGGGATATGATTAAAGAAGGGCATGCAGTTCCTACAAAAACCGTGGATGGGATTATGATCATGAAGCCTAAAAGCGAATGGATGGTTCCCGAAAAGAAGGCAAATGGGAGAAATGAAAAAGCAATGCACTGTAATATATGCCATTTTGTTGTATTTTTAATTATTGTGTATTTGTTGAATTTAAATTAATTTCAAATATGAATGTTTGAGAAATCCAGAAATTTCTGGGTTGCAGAATTTTGTGAGGATAATTGCACTATCTTAAAGAAATAATTTGGTAAAGTATAAAATATAAAAGTTGTGAATTTATGTCTCATCTGAAATTCTGTAAAATGGCTTGGTAGAATTCTGTGTGTGTGATGAGTTATGTCCCTTTGAGCAGGACTGGTCTGATTTAATGTGTCTGCAGGAATTCTGTGTATATTTAAAATTTCTGGGAATGACTGAGGTAGATTGAGCTAAAGGTATAAACATGGAAAATGTTTCTTTATGTGTTGCGTTATTGGTTGTAAAATTTTAGAATTTTTGGATAAGTATATCTCAGTGGAGAGTGGATTTTCTCAGGACTGTTCGGATGGATTTTAAGGTAGTAAGTCTGGGTGAATTTGGAGAGTCACCATGGTCTGTGTAGTTGTTCTTATGATTTGAATTTTGGCTATGTTAAGCTCCTGCATGTCTATTTTAAGTGGCAAAAAGAATCAGGAAGTTTGGATATTTGTAGCTCATTTGCGAGTTAAGTTAGTGTAATATGTTCAGGAAAGGTTTCAGCTCAGCAGGGACTTGATGTGGTGAGCCGGCAAAATGTGAGGTGGCATTTTGCGAGCCAGCAATGCGAAGTGGCGAAGTGACTAGGTAAGATTGCCGAAGTGGCAATTGGCAAAGAGGCATATGCGAGGTGGCATATGCGAAGAGGATTTAGCGAAGAGAATAAGGCGAAGAGGATTTGGCGAAGAGAATAAGGCGAAGAGGATTTGGCGAAGAGGATAAGGCGAAGAGGATTTGGCGAAAAAGAAAAGCAAGGTGGCATTATGCGAAGAGGGAATGTGCGAAGTGGCAATTTGCAAGCAGAGTCTGGCGAAGAGAGAGATAGGCGAAGCGAGTTGGCGAAGAGGCGAAGAGGCATTGCCGAGGCAGCATATGCGAGGAAGAAGTTCGCGAGGAGAGTTTGGCGAGGTAGCATATGCGAGGTGACATATGTGAGCTGGAATAGCGAAGTGGCATTGCCGGATCAGTTTGGAGAGCTGGGAAGTGCGAGCTGGGAATAGTGAGCTGGCCTATGCGAGGAAGCATTGCCGAGACATGATTTGCGAGGCGAGCTGGATTTTGGGCAGTGACTTATTTAACCCAGCGTCCAGTAGCGTTTTCTGCACGATTTTCTTTCTTCTTCCTTCGTTCTTCTTCAGTCTTTTCTCAGATTATTCCTATTATTTGTCTAAGGCATTAATATTCAAAAATTTTATATTAGACCTCTAGATTATTTTATTTTAAGGCAGAAATCATCAGATTTAAGCAAGATAGTTCAAGAATCCCAATTTCGAAGAAATAAGATAAATTTTCTTCAAATGTTATTTTCTTTTAGATTAATTAATTATGATGGTTCGAATAGTAAATTCTGGGTATATAGAATTTATTGCAAGTAATTTAAGGTGATATATTGTAATTATTATTGGAGGAATCGGAATTATTAGACTGTCATGAATAGTAACATGAACAGTAAATCCGAATTAAATGCAAATTTTACTTTTAAAAATTAAATTAAATTAATGTTGGGAATTAAGAATAGAAATTATAAGATGGTTAAATGTTAAGAAATTATAGTGAGTATTATTGATTAAGAAAAACCCTAATTTTGAATATTTGGGGAAATTTCTTAAGAGGTGAAAATCAAAGTAATTGAGGAGAAATTGTTGAGCAATCTGTTAAGGAAATTCAGGAGCAATTTTGTTGGAGTAAGTATGAACATTGCATTTATTATTATTTCTTGAAATGATATGACCAAGTGTTCATAATGTTAAACCATATGATCCTTGTATACTCGATATTATATTTTTCAGATTATTGAATTGAAAATCTTGTGATACCTTGAACCGAAATTGTTATTTGTTCATGAGATTACCATGTATATATATATATATATATATATATTGTAAGTGATTTGATCAACCTTCTTGGATCAAGTTCACATGATGTCTACTTGTTACACTTGATTGGAATTTCTGCTATATGTATATTGAGGGTCTTGCGACCAATATATTCTTGATGAAATTGTAACCATATGACCCTATGGATGGAACGCTCTTCCCAATGAGAGTAAATTCATTAGTCCATTGTGCACTTTGGGAACCCAGCTGGTAGGGTTTTTACCAGTGTTTCACCTAGAGAGGACCACGAGCTCTAGGCGTATGCCTAGCCAAGCATGCATTTGCCATAAGGTATCAAGGACTACTGATGCGCTCTATTATGATAGGTAGCATGGCTATCGATTCATTCTGTAGTTGTCACACCCCAACTCCAGTGGTGCGACGGTCCTAGGGAAAGGGTAGGCTTAAGGCCACCATAAACCCATAGAACTCACAAATCATAAATCTCACCAACATCAAATAAATTGCAACATCATATTTTACCATACATTTATCATGTCCATACATATAATTAAAATCAATTATATCATTCTATTATCATTTCATATTTTTCTCTTGTTCCTTAATGATCAAAAGAGACATCTCACATCACTGAGGAACAAGAGTACCCAAAAAGGTAACAATCATACATCAAAAAATATTCTAATATCCTTAAAAGACTAACTATGGAGCTCTAGAGTGTACTCCAATACATATTGTATCATAATACCATTAATTTAAATATACAAAATATCTCAAGATCATTACAATGAAGCTTCTTGGAATAAACAAGTCAAGAAGCTCGATCCTCTCTATTAACTCCTTCACGAGCTAAGCTATCACCTGAAATCCATAGAAGAGGAGTGAGCCTTCAACTCAGTAAGATATGAACATTATACAATAAGAACTGAATATCGAATCATAGTCATGAACAAATATCTATAAATATAGATATGAAAGAAGTCATAAGCTTTACTTGAAGAAACATGGTTACTCATAATAATTTGGCTATATCAAATCATGTCAAATTCAAATCATGGTCCATATTTAGAACATAGAATGCCCACAAAGAATGGCATTATCAAATCTCATTTGGTAGAACTGATCTCATATCATAACATACGTATCGGTAGCCTTGCTACCTTAACGTGCACACATGATTGGTCAGGCATGCGCCTAGAGCTCATGGCCCCCTCTAGGTAGAACACCGATAAAAATCCTATCGGCTGGGCTCCCAAAGTGCACAATGGACCAATGAACTTACTCTCATTGGGAAGAGCGTTCTATCCATGGGTCATGGGTTTCAATCTCTTGGTCGCAAGACCATCATCATATAACATTATTCAAATCGGGTTCACAAGCAAGAAACATATGAACTTGATCCAAGAATAATGATCAAGCCATTCATATTGTACAAGTATATATATATATATATACACAATAGGACAATCAAATATATAAATACTTTGGTTATTTTAATTTCAAAGAACAATAATCAAATGGAATGTTCATACTTACCTCTTACACAAATTTTTCTCAAATTCCTCTTTAGAAATCTGCTCATTTAATTCCTCAATCAATTTGAATTTCTCCTCCTAAGAAATTTC
>CANXYC010208991.1:0-16224 GCA_948193065.1 Aleurites moluccanus | reverse complement strand
CATGTAGAAAATGTTAAGTTTGCATGTATATATTTTTATATATATATTGAGTATAATAAATGTTTGTATAATCATATATGATTGTGGAGTATGTTATATATATATATATTGTGATGGTAATATTGAGATTGTTTGGAGATCCAGAGGGATCCTGATGTTTAAGATGAGATGGAATATTATAGAAGTGTTATTTATGTGTTTTGTTTTCTTAGGCATAGTCCTATTTTAGGGGAAATGCTGTCGAATTTTCTTCAACATTTTCATAATTAATTGGGTTATATTTGATTGTTGCATGTCATTTAGGTTGTCATTTGGGTTCTACGCGGTACTGGTCGCTTATGCATCACCCGTACCCTAGGACCGTCACGACTTTCGAGTTAGGTCGTGACATATGTAAAATTTAATTTTTTCAAGTAGTTATATTTAATTCAAATTGAGTTTATAACATGTTTCTCACACCAAAATTAGCCTAAAACATATGAGTTTTACTTTGTAGAAACAAAGGAAGATAGGATTGGTGATGGTGAAGAACAATTGGGTTTAAGATAGATTTTGGAGCATCCAAATTATTTGGGTACAAAAAAAGACTCAGGTCAGTTTTAAATGTGTCATATTACCTTAAAATCACCATTGTTTGAATTAAGGAATTCACCCTTGAAAGACCATGTTTGGTCGAACCATGATGGACACCATACCTTTGAATTTTTGCTTTATTTTGATATATTTAAACCATATTTTCATTGGTTATTGAATTAGTTTTTGAATGCCTATAATATTCCTTGATTTGTCTGCTTGGTGTGTTGTAATGGTATTGTTAAACCTACCCCAAAATCTTACCAAATTACCTTAAAAAGGTTGCACACTAAGTGTTTATTAAAATGCATAAATGTACTTATCTTACCACCAAATGTCTTGCCATTATCGCTAGCAATGTTGACTAGCCATTGTCGCCAGTGACGTTGACATGCAATTTTGCCAGTGACATTGACCATCCAAAGTATCCGTAATATCTAAACCTTAGCTTTACTTATTATCATTTGATCATTATTCTATTGCTATGATTTCTCGTTTATTGACTTATTGCTTCATTAATTGTTCATTGGAATTATGATTAGCTTATTGAATATTTGATTGATCGATAATGTTTCATATTGTTTCATTATTCATTTGCTACCACATTTGATTTCCATTGCCTTATTTATATACTTATATGACAGAGCTACCTTCTGATATGGTAGTGGATAAATACCATCTGCATTGTGTATTATGTAATATTTTCATATTGGGACCCTTGTTAGGAAGGGGTTAATGTCCTAGTTATAAGGTCTGATCAACCTTATGCAATTTACATTAGATTGATTATGCTACCAGACTGTAGCAGATTGTTATATTTTTCTACAAGCCCATTATTTGTCATACATTGCTTCTCTTTTCTACTACTGAATAATTGCTCTATTGACTGACTTTATTGGATTAACACTTCTTATTGATTAATTGGATTAGATTGATCTCCCTCATTTGATATTGTTAATTCTATTGTTCCTAATTCTTACTAATTCATTTAGTGGACAACCCTGTTACTTGAATCTTATTTCTGTTGGACAATTGTGTGAACTTGGCATTACTTTACAATTCTTGAATCATAGTTGTAATGTGCAGGATCCACTAACAGGGAAAGTCCTTGGGATAAGACGTAAAGTGGGACGATTGTTTAAGCTTATCTCTCTTTATTTACCAACCAATTTTATAATTGTTGTTGTGTCTTAAAGTCTTTGGCATTCCCAATTGGGTCATGTTTCTAATTTTAGACTTAATTTTTTAATTTCAAATGGTTGTTTAGGAAATGTTAAAATTGAACAATTTGATTGTGTTTCCTGTTAGTTATCTAAACATCATGCTTTACCTTTTTTTCCTTAGTGATACTGTTACTCTTGCACCTTTTGATTTATCTTTTACAAAATAGATCAGAGTTACTTAAAATTTATATTTAGTTTGCTTCCATGATTAAAATTCAGTTCAACTGTCCTATCAAATTTTTTTGCACAGATAATGCTATGGAATCTAAAGATTCTACTTTATCTCAATTTTTATCTCAAAATAGGACAATTGTTCACCATTCTTGTCTAGATACTTCTCAGCAAAATGGTCATGCAGAACGTAAACATAGACATATCTTAGATACTGTTCGATCTCTTCTTATATCCTCCTCCTGTCCTGAATCTTTTTGGGGGGAAGCTGCTTTTACTGCTATCTATAATAAATCGGGTTCCTGCCTCCACTATTGGTAATATCTCTCCTTATGAACATTTATATGGTCAATCTCCTGATTATTCTTCTCTCTTTGTTTTTGGTAGTGCTTGTTTTATTCTTCTTTAGTTTCATGAACACACAAAACTAGAACCTTGGGCTAGATTATGTTGTTTCTTAGGATATGGTATTGAACATAAGGGTTATAGACGTTGGGATCCTCTATCTCAGCGTCTTCGAGTTTCTCGTCATGTTACATTCTGGAAATATAAAATGTTGTCTACTTTGTCATCCTTTAAGATTTCATCTGTTCCTTCCTCTTTTCTAACCAATCCTTTTATTCTTTTTCTTGATGATGATTTTGCTGGATATTCTAGCTCAAACAATACTGCTCTACTTTCACTTACTCCTGATGATTATCCATCATCTATGGATCTTGTTGTATCTTCTTCACCATCTAATCTATCATAGTGTAGTCCTTCTTCTCCTCATCGTTCTACTCGTGTAAGACAACCCAATATAATTGTTCATGATTATCATTGTTATTCTGTTATCATTTCCTTATATGAACCTCACACCTATCGTGAGGCTAGTACTGATCCTCTTTGGTAGAAAGCTATAGTGGAAGAATTTCAGGCTCTTACAAGAACTCATAGTTGGGACTTAATTAATTTACCACCAAATAAGTCTGTTATTAGTTACAAATGGGTATACAAAATTAGGACTCAGGCAGTTAGTTCTGTAGAATGTTACAAGGCCAGACTTATTGCCAAAAGTTTTACATATGAATATGGGATTGGTTATGAGAAAACTTTTGCTCATGTAGCTCATACCACTTCTGTTCGCAGCCTTCTCTTTATTGTTGTTGTTAAACATTGGCAATTATTTCAGATGGATGTCAAAAATGTCTTTCTTAATGGTGATCTCTCTGAAGAAGTGTATATGCAACCTCCTCCTAAGTATGATCATCCTCCTCAAAAGGTTTGTCGCCTTTGAAAAGCTATATATGGCTTAAAACAAGCCCCTCGAGCATGGTTTGCTAAGTTTAGCTCTACTATTGGTAAATTTGGGTTTCACTCCAGTTCTTATGATCACGCCTTGTTAATTCGATGAACTAATAAAGGGTGTATTCTGTTGCTTCTTTATGTGGATGATATGATCATAACTGGCGATGATTTATAGGGTATCAGTGAACTTAAGTTGTTTCTTAGCAAACAGTTTGAAATGAAAAATCTTGGTCATCTTAGTTATTTTCTTGTTCTTGAGGTCTCATCAGATTCAACTGGCTAATATCTATCTCAAGCAAATTATACCACTGATCTTATTTCTCATGCTGGTATCACATATGAGAAAATAATCAGTACTTTCATTGAAACTAATGCTCATTTTTCTACTACTGATGGCACTACACTTAATGACAGTACTCTTTATCACCAGTTTGTAGGCAGTCTTATATATCTCACTGTTACTCATCCAGATATTATGCAATTCATGTTGTCAATCAGTTTATGTTTACTTCTCATACAATTCACTTTGTTGCTGTTTTTCATATCCTTCATTATCTGAAAGGTACTTTATTTCATGGGTTACATTTTTATAGTTTCTCTTCCTTGGAATTGAGAGCATATTCTAACGCTGACTGGCTGGATATTCAACTGATCTACATTCTACTACTGGTTACTGTTTCTTTCTTGGTAACTCTCTCATCTCATTGCGAAGTAAAAAAGCAATCTGTAGTATCCATATCTAGCACCGAAGCTGAGTACCGAGCTCTTGCTGACACTGCTTCTAAACTCATCTGACTTTGCTGGTTGTTTCATGATATGTATATTCATCATTCTTCTCCTACCCTTTGTATTGTGACAATTGTAGTGCTATTCAAATTACTCATAATAATGTGTTTCATAAGCACACTAAACATATTAAGAATGATTGTCATTTTATAAGGCATCATGTTCTTCAAAATACTATCAAGCTTATTTCAATCCCTTTTCTAGATCAAGTTATTAACATGTTTACTAAAACAAACCTGCCTCAATGCTTTCGAGATCTTGTTAGCAAACTACAAATGTTTGATTCCTTACCATGTTCAGTTTGAGGGGGATGTTAATGTAAATATTCTTTATATTAATATATATATTCTATGGCTATAATTGATGCTTAAATTAGCAAGATCATTTTCATTGGTAGTCTATGAAGTATTGATTAATGCACATTGTCGTCCTTGATCTTTAAAACGTAACACAAAAATCCTTGTACTTTTAACTTAGTTTCACTGGTAGACCTTATCCGCCCAAAACTATTGTTATTTCTATTTTAACCCCCCAAAGTCCTATTCTTCTTTCAAAGAAATCCAAAACCCCCCTTTTTAGGCTCTGATACTATTCAAGTGAGTATGCCCTCCCTCTAATCAATCTGTTAAGAGGCAAAATTTCAGAGAGCTACTCCTAAAGATCTTTAAAGGGTTTTTCTTCTATTTCTGATTTCTTTCAGCTTTTTATATTCATTGTGATAATGAGAGCTAGCAACAAGTCCTAAAGAGCCTTTATTTTCAAGGAAAAAAATTCTTAAATTCACTCTGTCTAAGAGTCAACTCTTCTAAATTTTTAAACAATTTATCTATAGAATTATTTAGAGAGTCTAAACAATCTATAATAAAATTTAATAATCCTATTACTGGATCATTGCCTACACCATAATCTAGGTGATGACAATCAGGATAAGAGCAACCTGAAGAATTATTGGTCATCCTATAAACGTGCAAAAGCACCAAGCCTTTCTAAATAATGAAAATTATTAAATTCAAGTTCCTGGTCTATAAAATTTTTAAGTTCGAAATCTTTTCTATTAGGTTTTTCAAGTCTTTCAATCCTTTCTATAGCAACAGGTAATTCTATTGTTCTTTGTTCATATAAAGCAAAGAAATGATCTTGCAGTCTAAGACTGGCACTCAACTCTTCCCTCCTAGCTTGAATTAAAGCTAGACCTCTAAGCCAATTGTTATTAGCAGATTGGGTGAAAGACATAAACATTTAATTATAAAATTAAAACATTTATAAAATATATACCTTTATAGATCGGGTCTACTAAGCTTCCGCAACAGCTTTAGCCCTCCTTCCAAGCTCGTCACCAACAATTTCTTTAGAGATATATGGAAGATATGACTTACTGCCCTTTATTAGTTAGGTCTAACTGCAACACTCCTGGATATTAGACTGTTTTGAAGGATGAAAGGTATATAGAAGCAAAATTATTACACAGATAAAGACTTGACAAAGATTGTTCTTTAATAAACTTTGTATTTAATTTCACTCCCTTCTTCAATAAGCTGAAGAGGTATATATAGACTTTTTACAAACTAAGTTGGTATCTGTATTACTGTTTGCCAGCTCAAAAGAAAATAGTACAATAATTAAGATAGGTAGCTGGAATAGTATGCCAACTTTACTACATTTCAAAACTAAATGGATAGCTGGTGCCTCTAGTACTATTTTCCAGCTGTATTTATTACAATAATTAAATAAAGATAAAGACTGCTTTAATTTTACAGCTAAGAAATCAGTCTTTTTCTGGGGATAAGTTCTTTTCATCGGGACTATAAATTTTAAAGCTACTTTGGTCTATAGTACTTTAATATTTGCAGCTACTTCTGAAAAGCAATTCCTTAATTATCATGCTGAGGCTGACATCATGGATGACGTTTTTTGTCACTCCATCTATGAGTTACTGACTGGGGCATCCATGATTTCTCTTAGTTCTGCATAACCCATAGCCATTTCTTCTGCAACACGTTGCTCTTTGAATTGAGCAACCTTCTTCCAAACCTTCATGGTTTCAGGTTGGAAATCCAGACTTGGATCTAAATTCGCTAGTCTCAAAAATAATTTTTGTACTTCTTCTCGTCCCTTAATCATGGATAATACTCTTGTAATGGGAGTATATTAGGACCAGATTGTAACAAATACTTTACTATCTCCGAGAAGGACATAATTACTTGCATAGATTGCCTTCTCCCGGCTAGCTTTGAAATTTTCAATTCTTACTGCTTGGGTAATAATCTTGTTTTCTTTATACATGGTAAAATAAAAATTTAAGTTCTGATTATTAACCTTCTGTGGCTCAACAAATTCTTTAGCCATAACAGGACGAAGATCCCAAATTTGATAAGGATAACAAACAGTTCCATCCTACCATAATCTATAATTGTGCTAATAATATAACTGGTAATTATTCTTGAATCTGAACTTAAGAATTCTAAGGATTCTTGCACAATATTTGGAAGTGATTTATACAGATCTTTATCATTTCTATTAATCTCGATAATTTCTATCAGTCCTACATCTGTGTAGCGGAGACTATCTTTTACCATTTCTGAGGGAATTCTCAAATTTTGATCTCCATATCCTTGCCAATGGATGTATGGGTGTAATATAGAGCATTCTTTGAGAGAATAATCTATCGAGTCCATTTTCTTAATTTTTCTGGTATAGGCCACTTCTGGCGGAATGTATGAACTCATTTCATCAAGAAGTTTATCCCTTTCCATTACTAACTGAAGGAAATCTTCTTCATTCTTTTTTCAGATTTCCAGTTGTTTTTCTAAATAAGAAATATATGAAACAACTTCATCTACAAAGTATTGTAGTTGCTTGAAGTTTCTTTTGACTAATTCTCTATGCAATCCAGAACACAATATAGATCCGTCTTTTGAAAGACCATAATCGTATTTAATGAAGTACCAGGAATTTTCATCCTTGTAGATGTTAGAAACCTTAGGGTTATCTACCCTCATGATCTTTATGAATTCTTCATGAATGTCATTAGATTCATTTTCAAATTCTTTCATTGTGACTTCCTTAGGAGATTGTTGGATTTCCTGTTTTTTGAATTCAGTTATTCCAAAAACAATATCCCAATTTAAGTCATCACAATCAGAATTCTCATCCTCAAAGCTTTTTTCAGCTTTATCCTCTTTATGAGTTTGGTTTGGAATATGTGAAGATTCACTGGCCTTTCCACTAGCCTTGTGTTTATGATCTGACATATTACCAGAGTTTTTATAACTCTCCTCCTATAAAGGAGTTTGATTTGGAACTTTTAAATATTCATTGGCACTTTCCAAAGCCTCTTGGTTTAAAACTCTAGATTCCTTAGCATTTCCACTGGTCTTTTGGTTTGGGACCATTGAAGGTTCACCGACATTTCCACTAGCCTTCTTTGAGCCATCATGGCTGCCCTCATGTGAAGGAGTTAGGCATTGCGGCCTTCCCATAGCGGCCTTATCACCTTCATCCTTTTGATGAAGTTCATCTCTGAATCTTTTTACTTGTTCAGGAGTAAGGCCCAGTTTTTTGGCTGTTTTTTTGTAAAAATCTTCAAGGACTCGCGCTTTTGGCGCCAAAGGATTTTTCTTTTTGTTCTTTTAAATCAAGAATTTCTCCTTGGGCTTTTTGTTAACCCTTTTTGGGCTAACCAGTTCTTTTGAACTCGCTGGCTTCTTCTTAGAATACTCTATAGAGATATGTCCTTCAGATTTATATATCCAGCACATAACATCTTTTGATGCTATAATTTTTCTTTTCGTTCTTGAAGAACCAGAGCTATCTCTCTTGGGATCTTTTTTTCCCTTTTCAACTTTCTTTGTGCACTATTTTCGAGTGTGACCCTTCTTTTTATAGATCCAATATAGCTTATTTTTGGTAGCAGGGTTCATCTGTAAAATTAGACAATTCACAAGAAAGAGAATCATCTATTACATTTTTATCAGAAGGAATATATTCAATATCAAACTTGCAATAGCTAAACCATTCTTGCAATCTTAAAAGTCTAGTTTGCCTAGCCTCTTTAAGATTCAGATTCATCCTCTTACATAGATTGAATATGTTCTAATTACGAACCTCTTAGGAGCCAGGAAGATGTAAAAGGCTTTTATACCATTTTTAACCACTAAGACTTCCATTTCATAGATTGGATAATTAATTTTGGATCCTTTAAAGGTTCCAGACCAATACTTACAGATTTTTTCTGGTTTTCTACCTTTGATGGTCTTTGGAAAGGTTTTTCACGAACTTTATAACATAGTTTGCAAGTCCACAAATCTTTGTACTTACTTCCTATATTCTAGTTCATTAGGAAAATTAATAAGTTTTTCAGAAATGTGACTTTGTAGCCTAATTTTTCCTTTTTCAATTTCCATTCCTAACAAATTTATATTTTTCTTAAACCATTCTATTTTTCTTTCAGATAAAATCATACCTTCATGTTTAAAGATATCAGTCACTTGTTCAAGGTGACTCATGTGTTCTTTTTCTTTGTTACTAAAAACTAACACATCGTCTATATAGACCACACAAAATTTTTTCAATGCTTTGAATGCATTGTCCATTTTGCGTTGAAATACGCCTGGATTATTTTTCAGGCTGAATGACATTACTAACCATTCATACATTCCTTGAAGTGCAGTGAAGGCTGTTAGGGCTACAAATTTTTCTTCCATCTTTACCTACCAATAACCACTTTTTAGATCAAATTTAGAAAATACAGAAGGTTGTTTAAGACTTACTCTATCTATGACATCACCTGCTGTAGGGATATTATAACTATCATCTTTTGTTGCTTTATTTACTTGACGATAGTCTATAACCATTTGTGCTTTTCCCCGCACCTGTTCTGCATGGTTTATTACCATAAAGGCTGGACTAGAATGTGGACTATTACTATCCCTAATTAAACCTTTTTCGAGCAATTCAGGAATCTTTTTGTCAAATTCCTCTATCATCTCATTTGTATATGTTATATTTCTAGTTCTAATGATAGTGCTGGGATCTTTCTGCTTTAGTTTAGCAGTTATGCCATTTAGCACCCATAAGTTTACCGGATTTTCACTAAAATTATCTGCTAATTTTATAAGAAACTTTTTCCACTTAGTTCCTTTCAGCTGGGGATGTGTAATAGATTTTTCTATCACACCTTGTGCTTTAAAACACAACTCTTTATACCAAAAAGGTATCCTTTGATTTTTGATTAAACAAACAATCTAGCCAAGTTTCACCATGTTGGGCTCGCACTCTGAATGCTTGTTCACATGGCATAGATCCACACAACTCTGATATTTTAACAGGATAAAAACCAAATTTTAATTTATTTTTAGGATTTGACAAAGATGTAATTTTTACACCTCCAATTGAGATGTAATTGTCGTCTTGCACAAAAGGTCTGTTTTCTTTTTGCCCTTTTAGGAATACATTTCCTAAAATGATATCTGCGTCAAGATCAGGTAATGCCAAGACTTTATCAATAGTAAACTTTTGTCCACTTATGATAACATGAACTTGTTTTGCAAATTGTGTTACCAAGTTCACTTCTCCTCCTGCCATACGTAGTATTATTGGCTGGGACAATGGTTTCCACCATTCATCAGGGAGTGCATTGGGTCTAGCACTAGTGATTGTTACACCTGTGTCAACTAATGCATTTAAAGAGTAATCATAATAACCAGAAAATTTAAATATTAAAGAGATATATGTACTCAAACCTGATTCTTCTGTACTGAAAATTTAAATATTAAAGAGATATATGTACTCAAACCTGATTCTTCTATACTGAATATCTTTGATGATGCCATGGTATCAGGATATACCATCGTCCAAATATCTGCGAAAGGAATTGACCGTTGTTGAGAAATTTTTTGTATTTCTTTTACAACCTCATGGATTAGCATTAGATGCTTAATCATCCTTGCATTTTACCTAATTTCTTCATCTTCATATACAGGTAAGCTTATAGTTCTATATCCTATGATGGTTCTACCATCTAAAGACGATGGTGTATCTTCTTCCTGGACTGGTGTCTTAGGAACTTCCTCTCTTATTACTATTGAAGTGGAATTACTTCTAGGTAATCGAGGAACATGATATGATCTTCTAGGAGGATCAGAAATCTTAAGATTTCTCATAAGTTCTTCTAAGTTTAAGATGATATTTCTACCTCTCTATGTGATTTGAGAGGAACCTATTGATCGTGATATCTCTGCTGGTTTTTGGAGAACCCAACTCCTAGGCCATGATAACTCTAAAAGATTAATTTTCTTTCTATGGAACTGCCTATAGTTATCTGAACCTTTATCGAATAACTCTGTGATTTTAGAGATATTCCTCACTCTAAGATTAGTTTTATTTATTAGTCTAAAAATTATCCTAGTATGTTATGCTAAATTTTTAGCCTGGGAATTCATTCTGTTCATATTCATAGATTTAATCCTTAGTGATATAGAATTACCTAAACACTTATCATTTATTGACATCATATAGTTAGGATAAGTCTGGAATCAAACTGGACCATGTGCGAAGTTAGTTTGGACCCCTGATATTAGCTGGTCTTGGAATAAATTCTATCTTTTGTCTAGTACAGCTGCTATTACAGGACTATTGGTTGGCAAATTAAACAGTGGTATAAGTCATATCTGGACAAGACCGATATGAATATATTGATATATTCCCTATGATTTAGTTACTAATTCTCTTATTTTTGGTAAATTAATCAAAGGGATGTCCAATGTTTCTAGTTCTGTACTAGAAACCTGAGCCGTGGATTCTGATTGGGAGACATCTACTATTGACCTAAAACTAAATTTAGATTTGTTGTAAATAGTATTGATATCTACCTTTGGGAGTTTCCATTCTAGGCAAATTTTAGACGGATCATCGTACTGGAAAGATTCTTCCTGTACCAGAGAAGTATATAAAAAGATCATTTCTTCATCTATGGGTCCTTCTTCCATATTCATCATGAATAGCTGGGCTGTCCAAAGATCAGATTCATCTATATCAGATTCATATTCAGAAACTACTTCATAAACAAAATCTATTTTAGAATCTATATTAGAATATTCATCTTCTTCTATTGGTTCATAGATAAGATTCTCATCTTCGAAGAAAATTCTTTTAAGATTTTCTTTTCGCTTGTTCTTTTGTGGACATGCATATGCTTTATGATCCTTTGAACTACAAATCCAACAACAAGAACAACTTCTAAGAGGTTTCTCTTGTGGGCACTTAGAGACTATACCATATTTTTTCTTAAATGCATCTATCCTATCTTTATCCTTAAGGTTGGTTCTTCTTCTAATAAACCTAGAACCATATTTTTTCTTAAAGGCATCTATCCTATCTTTATCCTTAAGGTTGGTTCTTCTTCTAATAAACCTAGAAGGTTTATTAAACCTCTTTTTGTTGTTTCTATCATTTTTCGATATTCTTCTTTTTCTATATCCTTTAAATTTTTTCTTTTTGGTATCACAAGAAAAACATCCTGCCTCAGATCTTTTTCCTATTCCTTTTTCATTTGTTATAGTACACCCGTACCTACCAGGAACATATTCAATCTGAGAGCAACAACTTTTGTTCAGATAAGGAAGACGTTTTACATCTTGTCTTACTTGAAATTTAGTACATGCCTTTCTCAAGGCATACCTAACTGCCTTTATCTTACCTCCTAATCCATCAACCACTTTTTCTTCATTTAGGAGGAGTTGATAGGCATTTTTTGCTACCTCTGGCCATGGTTTTGGGAGCTTAACAAAAAATAATGTTGACATGTAATTTTGAGTATTAAGATCAAGATTATAATAATACTTTTGGAATTCACATGTATAATTGTCAAAATAACACATGTCACATATTTGTAATTTCATCAACTCCATTAAAGATTGTTCTCTCTCTAATGACTTAGTTAATATTGAGAATCCACAAAATTCTCTTTTTAGGGCATCTACGATGATAGCTAGTACCTCATCTACTAAAACTGCTTTTCTAATTTCATCTATAATAGAGGTTTAAACTACTAGCTGATCTCAAAATTTATGAGCATTGCCAACCATGGTGGCTTTACAAGTTTGTAGGTGGCCTCAATTGAGTAGCTACCTGCTCTAGTTATAAATCTGATCATGGTAATCCACTCATCTATTCTTTCAAAAGCATGTTTTTCACAGTTTAGATTTAGAAAAGCTGTTGGGGTTATAACTGGCCTTAATGGATTATCCCTAGACTGAAATTATGGTTTTGTTTTATGGGGATAATTTGGTTTATATTCTGCCCTCTTTATAGCAAGAAGCTCATTAAATGTTCTATTATCTAAATGCAAAGGAGTTTCTTCTACCATACCTAGAGATTTTTTAAGGTCTTCAGCTGCTTTGCTACTATCTTGATTAGCAACTCTAATATCAGGGTCTGCAATATAAAGAACTATTCTTTCTTTCCTTAATTGCAAAATTTCTTTTTCAGAAAGAGGTTTTTTCAAAGCTCTTTCTCGCTCAATTGCATCAAACCTATCATTCACCAATTTTTCTACTTATTTTGCTAAAGTATTTCTTTGTTCTAGTGAATCGCCTATGTTCCCTGTTGCATGCAACTGCTCAAGGAGAAGGCTCACTTCATTATGAATATTCTGAAATGAAGTCAATCCTGAAGGATTAGAGCTGACACTTTCTTCTCTATCTACTTTTCTCATTTTTATCTAGAATTACTGGGTGCATTTTCAATTCTTTCTCGACTTTCTAGAAATGTTACCCAACTGTCTAGACATAGAGAATTTTTTCAAAGAGCAAGAAAAAGTCAATCTTTCTGAAGTGCAATCTTTTCCAAATTAAATAATTATTTTTTAGATTATCACTCCAACTTGAAGTTATAGAAGTCACTAAAAGAGTATATTGATCTAAAATAGCTAATTGACCAAAAACCGGATACTGCCCTTCTAGAAATTCAATTATATCTGAAACACCACAATATTCATTGGCAATATTATTTTCTAAGGGAGTATTTCTATAAATAGAATCAATTCTAATTAATTCGTCCCTATGCTTAATTCTTCCACAAACCCAAGAATATTCTCACTGTATCAAGGGATAATCTCTTCTTTCTGTAATTGAAAAGTGTTTATTCTGTTATACACTCTTCCAAGGACTAAAGAATTCCTTATAAAAATTTCATCCATAAACTAGCAAATAAAATAAATTTTGAACCTAAATAAAAAAAATTTAAAAATTAGGGACCAAAATATAATTAAATGTTAGTTTACTTTCTGAAAAGGACTTTTATGTTTTGAAAATTAAAGTTCAGGGATTTTATCGTTACAAATTAAAGTTAAAGGACCATAAAGTGCATTAATCATAAGTTGAGGGACTATGAGTGAAACTATCCTCAACCCAATCCACTAATAATCTCAAACTCTTATATAAATTGGAGGTGAGTATTCAATTGGTTTGGTTTAAATTACTTGAATTATAAAAAAATTAAATAAATCAAACTTAAATTTTAAAAAAATCAAATCGAATAAAATTATAAAATAAATCGAACTTAAATCGAATCGAATAAAATTAT
Organism: Aleurites moluccanus; assembly: GCA_948193065.1. Classification (NCBI taxonomy): domain Eukaryota; kingdom Viridiplantae; phylum Streptophyta; class Magnoliopsida; order Malpighiales; family Euphorbiaceae; genus Aleurites; species Aleurites moluccanus. Next base: position 2,602 of record CANXYC010208991.1, on the reverse strand, counting down.
AAAATAAATCGAACTTAAATCGAATCAAATAAAATTATAAAATAAATCAAACTTAAATCGAATCGAATAAAATTATAAAATAAATCGAACTTAAATATTTATAAAATTAACAGAATCAAATTAATGCATTTCCTTTTAATAAATCAATTAATTCATTTTTAAATAAAAAATATATATTTTTAAATATGTATAAAAATATATATTATTCTTTCAGTTCAATTATTTTAATTTTATTAATATAAATCGAAACCAATCAAATAAATAAAATTATATTAAAATTTAAATCAAACTAAACCAAATTATTAAACTAACCGAACTAAATATTTCAAATTTAATTTAATTCTATTCGATTCTCAGTTTTTTCCCACCCTAATCTAAAATCTAAATCATTCTCATCCCTTGAGGTTCATCACCCCTTATTGAACCTGTTCACTACAGGGTCAGATAAGATTTAGATTAGTTTTAATTAGGTCAAATAATTTTCAAGTAAGCCGACATTCAATTTAGCTCCACTACTTGAACTTACAATAAATCTAGGGAATTTTACAAAAATACTGAGAAACAAAAAATTATTTACGATAGTAAGTTTATAACATATTATTTACTAATTTACAATTTTTTTATTAAAAAATATTAAAAATGCGATATCTCAATTTACGACTATATTTTTATTTTTGATATACTTTAATATCTGCCATTTTGAAGTGTATTTGCTGATTTTTGTATGTTGGAGAATTTTTAAAATTTTAAATGAGAGTAATGAGAATTTCAGAAAACTTTTGTTTTGGGTTGCAGTAGAATTCAGTGTTGATCATTTCTTACTATTAGAGACATAATTTGATAAAGTGTAAATATATAAAAGTCGTTAATTTATGTCTTAGCTTTAATTCTGTAAAATAATTTGGTAAAATTCTGTGTATGTGTGGAGTTGTGTCTATTTGAGTAAGGCTGGTCTGGTTGAGAATTTCTGCAGAGGTGCAGTATCTGTTTGGAATTTCTGGAAATGACTGAGGCAGATTTAGTTGAGGTGATGAACATGAAAAATGTTCCTTTATGTGTGGATATGATGCCTGTAAAATTTCAGAATTTTTGGATAAGTATATCTCAGTGGAGAGTGATTTGAAGCAGGGCTGTTGGGTTAGACTTTGAGGCAGAAGTCTGGGTGACTTTTGGAGGGTCACTACTGGCTGTGTGTGGGTTAGTTAATTTGAATTTGGATGTGTTGTGTTTCTGCCTGTTGATTGTAAGTGATTGATAAGTTTGAATAATTATAGCTCATTTGCGAGCTGGCCAAGTTGGGGGATGTTCAGGCAGAAATTCAACTTAGCAGTATTTGTTATGGAGAGTCAGCCTAATGCGAGAAGGCATTTTGTGAACTGGCAATGCGAGGTGGTATTATGGCGAAGTGAGTTACCGAAGTAGCATAGGCGAAGAAGCATTATGCGAAGAGATTATGCGAAGTAGCAGTTCGTAAAGGAGCGAAGAGGCGAAGTAGCAGTTCTCGAAGGAGCGAAGAGGCGAAGTGGCAGTTCGCGAAGAGCGAAGAGGTGAAGAAGCATTGCCGAGATGGCATGAGTGAGGAAGAGTTGCGAGGAGCATTTGACGAGACAGCACGCGCGAGAAAGCTTATGCGAACTGGATTGTGCGAGGCAGCAATTGCTGGATCAAGATTTGCGGGCTGGCAAGTGCGAGCTGGGAATGCGGAGTAAGATTGGCGAGCTGGCTTAGGCGAGGTAGCCTTGCCGAGGCGAGTTGGTGAGCTAGTTTGGAGAGGAAGCTTTGCCGAGGCAGGTTGGGCGAGGCAAGCTGGCTAGTGTGTTTCTGGGCAGAGGTCTATTTAATCCCCAGCACCCAGTAGCGATTTTTCACACTTTATCCCTTCTTCCTTCCTTTCGTAAAATTCAGTTTTCTTCTCAGTTTTGTTCCATATTTTATTCTAAGGCATTAAAGTTTAGATTAATGCAATAGACTTCTAGATTAGTCTATATTTAAAGCAGAATCATAAATTTGAGCAGTGTTTTGCAGAAAACTCAGTTTGAAGGAAATAAGGTAAATTTTCTTCCTAAGTTATTTTCTTTGGATTTATTTAAGTCTATGGGTTAGGATAATTAATTCTGGGTATATAGAATTTAATGCTTGTCATCTGAAGCAATTAATGATAATTAATGTGAGAAAAATTTTGGAGGTTGAACTGCTGTGAACAGTAACTCCGAAATTTATTGTGGAATTTAATGTAGTTTTTCCTTTGAGAAATTAATGAGATTGTTATTGGAAATTAATAATAGAGATTCTAAGATAAATTATTATTAGGAAATCATGTGGAATGTCATTAATTCGGAGAACCCTAATTTTTATATATTTGGGAATTTTTTCTTAGGAGGAGAATTCAGAATTTAATTGAGTAATTTAAGTGAGCAGTTTGCTAAAGGAATTTAAGGAAATTTTGTACAAGAGGTAAGTATGAACATTTACCTATTTCTTGTCTCTTTAAAATAATAATACTAATCACATTTGAATTGTTCATTCTCATATGTTTATATATTTTGTATATACCGAAAATGGCTTGATCATTATTCTTGGATCAAGTCCATGTATTCTTACT
>CANXYC010208873.1:0-32794 GCA_948193065.1 Aleurites moluccanus | reverse complement strand
TGATAAGAAGAACAAACATATCAGACTCACTACGCACACTTAACGCAGATATACATATCAAAGGAAGACACAATTGGACGAGACATGATCCTATGCTCCGTAGTTATCTTAATCAACACTTATACTAGTGCTCATGCATCTCTATCTATCTTTTATGTTAAGGATTATAAACCTAGAGCTCTGATACCACCTCTGTCACACCCCAACTCCAGTAATGCGATGGTCCTAGGGCAAGGGTAGGCTTAAGGCCACCATAAACCTGTAGAACTCACAAATCATGAATCTCATATACCATTATATTAATTACAACATCATACATTTTCATAAAATGATCATTTCTATACATTCAATTAAACATTAATCATATCTTTACCATTATCATTTCATAAATTTCTCTTATTTCTTAATGATCAAAAGATGCATCTAACATCACTAAGGAACAAAAGTACCCATAAGGTAATAATTCATACATCAAAATATTGGTATCCTTAATGACTGACTATGGAGCTCTAGAATATACTCCCAAATATATATCATGTCATAGTACCATTTAATGAATATACAAAATATCTCAAAATTATTACAATGAAGCTTCTTGGAAGAATGGATCAAGAAGCTGGATCTTCTCTATTAGCTCATTCACGAGTTATGCTATCACCTGAAATCCATAGAAGAGGAGTGAGCCTTCAACTCAGTAAGATATGAACATTATAAATAAAGAATCTGAATATCGAATCATGGTCATGAACAAATATTTATACATATAGGTATGAAAGGATCATAAGCTTTACTTAAAGGAATATGGTACTCATAATAATTTGGCTATATCAAATCATATCATAAATCAAATCATGGTTCATATCTGGAATATAAAATGCCCACAAAGAATGGCATTATCAAATCTCATCAGATAGAACTGATCTCATGTCATAACATACGTATCAGTAGCCTTGTTACCTTAACGTGCACACATGCTTGGCCAGGCATGCGCCTAGAGCTCATGGCCCCCTCTAGGTGGAACACTGAAAAAAACTCTATCAGCTGGGCTCCCAAAGTGCACAATGGACCAATGAATTTACTCTCATTGGGAAGAGCATTCTATCCATAGGTCATGGGGTTTCAATCTCATAAGAAACATATTGGTTGCAAGACCATCATCATACATCATCATTCAAATCGGGTTTAACAAACAAGAAGCATATGAACTTGATCCAAGAAGGTTGATCAAGTCATTCACATTATACACATATATAAATATGGATGAACAAATATAAGAATACTTGATCATATTAATTTCAAGAATACTACTCAAGTAAGATATTCATACTTACCTTAACACAATTTCTCTTGAAATTTCCTCTAGCAAATTCTAACTCTAACCCTTCAATTAATGTGATTTCCTCCTTCTAAGAAATTTCCCCAAATATACAAAATTAGGGTTTTCTCCAAATCAATAATATTTATCATGATTTCCTAATAATTAATTATCTTAGAGTCTTTATTCTTAATTCCCAACAACAATTTTATTTATCTCTTAAAGAAAATCTGCATTTAATTTCGGAGTTACTATTCATGTTACTATTCATGACAGCCTCACATTCTGATTTCTCCCACATTAATTATCATTAATGACTTCAGATTACTTGCAATAAATTCTATATACCCAATATTAATTATTTTAACCCATAGACTTAAATAAATCTAAAGAAAATAACTTAGGAAGAAAATTTACCTTATTTTCTTCAAACTGAAATTCCTATGATTACTTGCTCAAATCTGATGATTTCTGCCTTAATACAGAATAATCTAGAAGTCTAATGCATTAATTTGAGTATTAATGTCTTAGAAAATAAAATGAGGCTAACTCTGAGAAGAGACTGAATATTAACGAAGAAAGAAAGAAAGAAAAATCGTGAAAACGCTGCTGGTGTTGCTGGGTTTAAATAGACCACTGCCCAGAAAAATACGCTTGCCAGCTCGCCTCGCCAATCCTGCCTCGGTAATGTCACTTTGCATAAGTCAACTCACCATTCTCACTTCGCATTTCCCTGCCGCACTTTCCAGCTCGCTAAACTTGATCCGGCAATGCCACCTTGCTATTATAGCTTGCATATGTCACCTCGCATATGCTGCCTCGCCAAACTCTCCTCGCGAACTCTTCCTCGCAATTGCCACCTCGGCAATGCTTCTTTGCTTCTTTGCCTTTTCGTTTCTTCGTCTGTTCGCCTCTTCGCTAAACTCTGCTTCGCGAACTGCCACTTTGCATATTCTCTCTTCGCATAATGCTTCTTAGCATAATGCCTCTTCGCATAATGTCACCTTGCCTTTCTTCTTCGCCAAACTCTCTTTGCCAAACCTCTTTGTCAAATCCTCTCCGTCAAACTCTCTTCGCCAAACCTCTTCGCCAAATCCTCTTCGCCAAACTCTCTTTGCCAAACCTCTTCGCCAAATCCTCTTCGCCAAAAGAAATACAACCACACACATACTAAATACATCACATTTGAACCAAAGCTCCATCAAATTAACACATTTAAATCTTACCTCTTTTAAGTTAGGGTTTCTTCCAAGTTTTTAATTTTCTTTCAACCTAATCACATATTTGATACAAATTACTATCAAGGAACATCTAAAGATTAAAATTGAATAAAAAAAATGATAAAAACACTTACTTCTTCAATAGTTCTTTGAAATCTTTCAGGCTTTGATTTATCACTTTTTCTTGATTTTTCATTGATTCTAATGTTAGAATTGAGTTTAGGATGATGGAATTAACTAGTTTGGATCAAGAAATGAAAGAAAATAATTTGGTATGATGAAGAACAAGAATGGCCGAAACTTGCTAAGGAAGAGAGAGAAAAGTTTGAATGAAAAATGGTTAAGGTTGATGTAGAGGTGGTAAATATCAAGTTCATAATCCTATACATTGATTCTATAGTAAAGAATATGCAACCTACTTACTAACCATCCAATTCTTGATCTTTCCATCCAATGGTTTGATTTAGGTTAACTTAAAATGGTCACCATACACTTGCATGTACCAAATAAGTCTATATACCTTAGAAAAAGACTATACTACCCCTAGTTCAAATTTGATCCCTTTTCAATTAACTTTTCCCATAATTATTTTCTACCGGCTTTAATCTTTCAACATTAATTCATATGACTATTACACCTTAATTTTCATGTCTTAATATTTTCTTTTACCATCAAATAATGTTAATTTCCACTAATAACTCAAAGAGTGTGAAATGATCATTTTACCCCTAGTTCACTAAAAACCTAATTTTACCTGATTGCTTCCTAACCGATTTTATACCTCTTCTACTCATACAAATACATCATAAAACACACATACATGTCAAATTTAAGCATAAACATATAGTAAATCACAACAATCAAGTCAAATCAAAATTCCCAAGTTAGCCCTTTGTGGTTTAGGTTCTAGGTTTTGACTGAGGTGTTACAGTATGGCTCGCAGCAGAAGAAGGCGAAGTTGAAACCACACCTATCTACTGATCCCCTGAAAAAATAATAAACCAATAAAAGAATGAGATAAAATCTCAATGAACAGTATATATGTCATTTCACTTGTAAGCAACAATACAAGTAATAAATTAATATAGCTATTGGTATTGCATATTAATTTGGATATGCATAAGGTATATAATAAAGAATCTCGATTAGGGTTACAATACAATATTTAAGGTAAGGTAATCAATATAATAAGGTATCAATAAGTGGTTTACTTTAATGACAGATTTATAATCTTTGTATAAAAGTAAAGGCTACAGCTGGTAGTATGTTTATCACTTATACAACTTATTAGACTGTATGGCTGAGAACACTCCTCTCAGCTGGGGTTCACTGTAAAAGTCTCACTATGCACAATGTGTGATAAAATTTTTATTCCACTTCATCAGGTAAGCAGGCCTGTCATTTATAATATCAAATTGGGTTTTAATTCAGGGTTCACAATTGCAATGGATTGAAGATGCAATATCAATTTCAATATATTAAATGAATAAATTAAAAGGTTTAATGAATAATTTGAAGTAATAGTAAAACAATAGAGGTTATAAAATGATTTGGCTCTTAAAGGTATCAATCAAGGAAACATTAACAATTTTAATTGGATTCAATTTTAAGCAAAATTACATATACATTACTCACCTTTCTAACTCTAGCTCTAAGTTCCTCAATATTTCACTTTTAACACAAACAAAAGGAATAGTCTACTACTTTATCTTCTTTTCCTTTATCCTTTGTATCTACAAAGCCAATTCAAATATTTTAATACTCAATTTATCTTAATTTTATACAATAGGAATCAAATTATAACTATCCCTTTCAAAATCTAAAACTTGATTTCTGGCAGCCTAAGTTCATTTATTAATATCTCTAGTTATACTCATCCAATTACTTCAATTACTTCTTCTAATTAAACTAGACATATGAAAGTTTAACATATTAAAAATTCATATTTTTCTAAATAGTATACAAATTATAGTGAATTTCCTAATTTTACCCTATATCCTAAAATCTGTCTTATAAATTCTACCCAAATAACCTTTATTGTTTCTTTCATAACTCAATGTGTAGATATTCAAATGTTATTATGTTTTTACTGAAATTTGGTTAAGACACAGCAGAACATTTTTTATATTTTGAGTTTTTATGATTCTAACTTTAAGGTCCTCAAAAATGCAAAATACAGTAGGATTTCTCAGTCTAAATCCTAACCTTAGCTAGTAATATTCAATGTCTCATATCTCTTTACACATTATGAATTTGAAAAAGCTTCCAAAAAATCATATTTTCTACACATATATATCTATAATTTTTATGTTTTATGGATTCTCAAAATCTAATTCTAAAGTTTTGAAAACTAGCCTCTAACTTACCATCAAGATACATAAATTTTAGAATTCCAAAAATTTACTTCTACTTATCTTTCTTTCACTACATAAACCTCTAATCTATCACTAAAAATTATAAAATTAAATTATAAAGATAGATAAGAGTATAACCTCTTAGAGACTTAAAAGATTTTTCTTTAGCTTTTAGCAAGAGTTCAACAAAATTGATGAAGAAATGAATGTTAGTTGTTGGAAAGCTTGTGAATTGAGGTAAAGGAAGAGTAATTTATGGAAGAAGAGATGAGAAATTTTTTTTAAAGAAAACCCCTTAAAATTTCGGTCAAGCCATGAGAAGATGAAGAAGATGATGAATTTTGATTCTTTTTATATTTATTTATATAAGTTTATAACCAATTAGAATTTTGGAAAAAGAAATTTTAAAGAAAAAGAAAATGGAATGAATGAAAACTAAATTTGGGTGAAGATAAATTAAAAAAAATAAAAAAATAAATCTCAAATTTTTTTTGGTGGAGTGGAAGGCCACCTAGCCTATTTTTTGATTATTTTTATTTTTTTTAAATTAATCAAATTAACTTTTTAATTTATCTCTCAAAATTTACCAAATTGTTATTTTCACTTCTTGTTCTTTTATTCACTACTTAAGTATTTAAATTTTACCAATTTCACTTAATTCTATTTTTAACTTATCCATTATTTATCAAATTTTAGGTATGTGAAGAAAAATTAGATAAAAAACTGTTTTGAAATTTACTAAAAATCGAATACCGAAGGGTGTTTAATCTTAGGTTTTATTGATTTTTTTTTTTAGTCTTTTAATTGATTTAATTAATTAACACTCTTTTTAATTTCGTTTAATCCCCTAATTATTTTTCTTATGATGATAGACCATCTAATTAAGGTATCCCACAATCATTTCTAAGTAATGTACTTCCTAAATTTTATAAAAATTTAACTACCAATTCTCATTTATTAAAACTATCATTAATCATTTTAAAATTTAATTAGGATTATTACAAAAATAATCAAACTAAATCAAATGACTACTGCAAATAATAAATTCATTTTTCGAAATCATTCGTTTGAATATATATATATATGCTGTATAATATTTTAGATATGTTTTATTTGTTTTCATTGTTATATTATTCTATAACTCTATTTTTTTTATTGGATATTATGATTAATAATTTAAATTTTTATATTAGCATATATATAAATAAAAATATTCATGAGGAGACCAACATAAAAATTAATTATAATAATTATTATTATTTATATAAAAAATAATAATTTTATATTTATATTTATATACTTTTGTTTGAAACAATATTTATATATTTTTTAAGTATAAAATATAATGAAAAATTATTTTTAATAATAAACTATATGAAACACATTTTTTACTAATTATTATATATTAAAGCTGAAATATAAAGAAAATTTTGAAACTCTCTCTATACTTATTATTTAATTTATTTTTTATTATAATTTTTTGAAATTTTTATATAATTTTAAGTATTTAAAAAATAATTAAAAATAAATATTTGGTAATTAATAAGGTATTTAATATGAGAATTTAAGATTTTTGTTAATTTTTTATTTAATAATCTTTTTTGAATAAATTAGATGAAAAATAAAAAATAAAGTTAAAATATATAAAAAAAGTAAGATAATATAATACTTTTAATATATTATAATATAATTATTTTGATTATATTCATCATAATTTTTTATTTCTTTCATTGAATATATTATAATTAATAATTTGAATTTTTATATTAGTATATAAAGTTAAAAATAAAATTATTGAAGGCAATAATAATAATAATAATAATAGTAATAATAATAATAATAATAAAATATACAATAACTTTATATTAATATACTTTTTTATTTAGAATACTATTTGTATATTTTTACTTTTTTATAAGGGATGAAAATTAATAAAAAATATTTTAAATAATAAATTGTGCAATATACATTTTTAGAACTAGTATATATATATATAGTTGGAGTATATATAGAGAAATTTGAAACTCTTTCTATATTTATTATTATTTTTTTTTTTTTATAAATTTTTGAAAATTTAATATATTTTTTAATATTTAAAAATATTAAAAATAAATATTAGTTAATTAATATGATATTTAATATAAAAATTTAAGGTTTTTTATTTTTTTTTATGTAAGATTAATTAATTTTACATTGATAATATTATTTTTTATTTTTTTGAAAAATTTATTATTATTAGAAGTAATAATCTACCATTAATATGAACTTAAATAAGAAATCTTCATTTCTTATAAATATTAAAATAAGTATTATTAATTAATTAAAATTTATAAAAGTCTATTTATATCTACAAAATAAAAATCTACAAAAGTCATTCATAAAATTATGAATTTTATAAAAATTATTAAAAATTCATAAAATTCTATAACAAGTCATTCATTTAAAAATGTCTACAAAAGTCATTAATTCTTTTAATTCAATCACCTCTTAAGTCCCTCATGATTTTTCAAAAATACACTAACTCCCTTACGATCAATATTTCGTTATACTAGTATACCATTCCGTCAAATTTTATTGTTAGTCAATCCTAAAATAGTCAACAATATAATAAAAAGACAAAAATACCCTTATACTTTTATTTTTAATTAATTACATTTTGTTTGCTTTAAAAAATATTTTTTAGGGTTAAAAAATTTATTTTCATATTTTTTGATAAATTTAAAAATAAAAAATAAACAAAAATATTTTTTATTTGTTATTTTAAAAAAAAAATGATTTAAGAAGAAATTAAATTATTTCTTCTTAAATTTTTAATACAAATAAAAAAATTCATTTGAAAATAAAATAAAAAATATTTTTATTTTTAAATTTGTCAAAAAATATGAAAATATATTTTTTAATCCTAAAAAATATTTTTTAAAGCAAAAATAGATGTAATTAATTAAAAATAAAGGGGCAATGACATTTTTATTTTTTTACTTCCCTTATTGATCATTTTAGGATTGATTAACGGTAAAATTAAACAGAAGGGTCTAGTAATATAATGTGACATTCGTCAGAGGAGAGTTAATATATTTTTAAAAGGTTAAAAATGAATTAGTGTATTAACTTATTTTATTAACACTTTATGATAGGAGTAATTTTATCTTACACAGGTAAGCATTTCCAACACAGATATGAAATATATTTTTTTACGTGTCATATTATTTATAAAAAAAATATTAATTATCAAAATATTTTATAAAAAAATATGTGGTGAAAAAAAAAATACAAAATAAAAAATAAGACACATAATAGAAAAAAAAAGGGAATTAATCTCTAACACATAATTACACCATTATCTATGGACTGCAAAGGACAAAGTTCTCCTGGTTTTAATGCTCCTCTCCACTGTGCCTTGTTTGCAAAATGGTACCAAAATAAGATAGGAGTAAAATAAGTTTTCTATTTTTAATTTTTTTATTATATCAAATTTCTTAAGAAAAAGCACATTTTAATTCTTAGAGTTTGATCTAAGTAATGTTTACATCTTTACTTTCTAAAAATCGGACATTTTAATTCATATATTTTGATTTCGTAAATATTTTAGTCATTTCATTTAATTCTTTTTTCTAATTTTCTGTTAAAAAAATCAAAAATTAAAAATAATTGTAAATACTAAAATACTCCTTCCCCTTCTCCTTACCCTTTTTCCCCTTTCTCCTTTCTCTAATCCCTATTCTTCTTCTTATTTCCATTTTTTTTTCAACCTTTTTTTTTTTTGAAATTTTTCATCATTTTCCCCTTTCTTTCCCTTTGCTTTTCTTTCCAATTTTTTTTTTCATAAATGAAAGGTATGAGTAAAATGTAGGAGTAAAAGATTTAATTCTCTATCTCAAATCTATAGAGATAGGTTTTCTCTTTCCTCAACAACTCACAATACATGAGTTTCAATTTATAGGTTTCATGGTTTTTAATTTATGGAATTCATTTATTATAAGTTTGTTGAATTTATTTAATTTGTTGAATATATTAGCACTATGGATTTGTTGGATAGAATTGAATTTGTTGGATATGATTGAATTTGTTGAATATATTAGTTGAATTTGTTTATTTTTGTGGTTGTGGTTAAAATTAAAATTTTAAGTGTAAATGAATGATATTTTAGTTTTTTTATAGGTTTTAATGATAAAAATAGATTAAAAAATTAAAATATTTATAAAATTAAAATATATGGATAAAAATATCCAATTTTCAAAAAATTAAGAAGGTAAACTTTAATTAGGCCAAATTATAAAATCTAAAATATACTTTTCCCATTTTTTTTTATTAAGGCTGAAGTCCTCACACCATGAGATCTCAGATTTATATCTCACTTTTATGAGAGCAGAGGATATTTGATTTAGAGTATATTTGGTTGAGTGACAGCAGTCATCTATCAATTATTCAATTGTCAGCAGTTAACAATTGATGTCAATTATAATTTTAAATTGTTAAATTTTAAAACAGTAAATTTATTAAACATATCATACTAATGTAAATTTAAAAGCTAAAATGTTAATTTAATTTGATTTTGTTTCTTGGTCATATTGAATTGTTATAATTGTCAATTAAATACTTGACATATATATTATTTGTACTAATAAATGTGTTATATATAATATTTTTTAGAAAAAAAATTATTATATCACATTTTAAAAGTAATTATTAGAGTTTCAATTTTTCATTGTTTAGCATATCTAATAAGTATGTTTTTTATTTTGATAATCATATAAGTAACAGTTTATAATTCAGATGGATGTTATTTGATTCTGAATATTCATCTATTATTTTCATGTAAATAAGATACATTACATAAATTTTCTATTATATCACTAAGAACTTAATTAATATACATGAATTTAACTTAAATTCATTTTATTAAAATAAAAATATTTAGAAATGTTTAATCTTAACAAATGTATAAATTATTATAATTAATACTGCATTTTAAGAATATAATAATAAAATTATATATTTAAACGAATTTAAAATAAAAAAATTATTTATAAATAATATAAATTTCATTTGAATTATGCTAATTAATATTGATTTGATAATTAATAGTTACTCCTATTAACTAATTATTATCAAATTATTTAAAATATTTTTTCATATCAGACAATTTTATTGTAATTTTTTAAAAATAAAATAATTATTTTTAAGATTATTTTATAATTTTAAATATATAAACTAAATATTTTAAAATTTTATACAGAGCAGTGAAGATGTATAAGACAATACAGAGATATTATGAAGATAAATTTATTATTAAAATCAGACTGAATTAATTGATTAAATTAAAAAAATTTAAAATTAATCTAAAAATTAGTCTATTCGACTTAAAAAAATTATTCTAAAAAATTGCATAAAAAATCGATTAATCGATTAAATCAAGTTATTTTTTTTAATTCGAGCGGATTAATTTTTTTTTTAATTTTTTTTAAATTTTTAATTAAAAATAATAAATAATAAATTATATTTATTTTTAAAATATATATATATATATAATCGGTTTGATTTTAATTGAATTTTTGATTAGTCGGGCGATATTTTGTCTGCAACACCCTGAATCAGATTTCCATTTTCTCTCTTTTACTTGAAATATATTTTATCGTTGTTTAACAATTAAGCACTCACACAAAACGAGGCTACCTTCTTCTGTCCCAACTGTTATAGATTCCCTTCTATCTCTCTCTGCTTTTCAACACTTCCTCTGTTTTCTTTGCCTAAATGCAGCTCTCTCTCTCTCTCTCTCTCTCCCTCTTTCTTTTCTCATAGTGTGTGCAAAATCTTCGCTTTTGGTGCCTGATATCTGCTGCATACTTTTCAGGCCTCACGTTCATTTGCTTTCAATCTTTCTTTCAGGTTTCCGTTAATGGCTTACATTTTTATGACTTCTCAACTACTCTTTGCTACTTAATGTTACCATCTTCCTGGCTTCCTATGAAAAAAACTACTCCCATCAATCTCTCTGCCTTTTCACTTTCGGCTCTGCTCTAACCCTGAAAGAAAAGTCTCTACCATTTCTCTACTTCATTTTCGATTTTCACTAAGTCTTGTCTCAATACTATATTCAGAGCTTTCTCCAAGTGGGTTTCTCGTTTCTTGTACAACACATCCTCTCCTGTGGCTGGAAAAAGGTTGCTCTGTCTTGCTCTGTTATAAACCAAAGTTGGGTTTTTGAGGAGAAAGGCTTTTGCTTTTTTTTTTTTTTTTTTTTTTCTGTTGTGTCTTCTCCTTCGTTTTTGTTAGCATTGTGGGTTCTTGAAGTGGGTTTTTATTACTGTTTCCAGAGATCTTTTTTTTTTGCAGACTCTAAAGGTCGAAGTTTGTTCCCTAAATTATTTTGGGGGGTTATAGAAAATTTTTCTTTGAAGACTACGAAAATGCAGTTGGTCTCCATATTTGGTCCGTGCAATTTCTAGTGAAAAGTTGTTTTTTCTTTCCTTCAAGCTCTTGCTTCATTCTAAGATATTCTGTTTAGATACTTAGAAAAATGGAATTCAGTTCATGATACGGATCCTTCTATATTACCTCAAAAATGGGTTCTGCGAGCTCAAAAGCAGAGAAAAATGAAGTTTTGCGTCTTTGCAAAGAACGCAGGAGATTCATAAAGCAAGCAATTAATTCAAGGTACAATCTTGCAGCAGCTCATGTCTCTTATATTAACTCTCTGAAAAACATTGGCTTAGCTCTCCGACGATATGCTGAGGCAGAGATTTTGATAGAATCTCCTTTATCAACAACCTCTGCCACTGAGCTTGACAAGACCCCGTCACATTCCTCATACCCCTCTCCCTCTCCCTCTCACATTGCAGAGGTTTCAGATTCTCCCTTGCACATTGAAAACCCCATTTCAAACCCAGTAATGAATTTGAGTTATATGAGAGCTGGTGGTGCTGGTAATCCAGTGACTGTGAAGATTAGTTTAAATAACAGTACTGATGGTTTTGTTGAGGATGAGACTTTAGGGTTTTCTATGCCAATGCCGCCGCCACCTCCTCCTTTTGAGGCAGGTGGTTCTTGGGATTATTTTGATCCTAGTGATAATTGTGAAAGTTTTAGGTTTATAAAAAGCAATGAATTGGATATGGATTTTGATCATGTTAGAGGATGGAATGAGTTTAGAGGTGAAAGAGTTGGCATTGACCATAATGTGGTAGATGCTAAGGGGAAATGGAAGAAAGCTGATTTAGATGGAAATAGCCAGGTAAATGAAGGAAATTTAGGACCTAGATTAGAGCAGAAGGGTTCAGAAACCTCTGGTAATTCTGCAATGATAAATGGTAATTTTGGTACAAGAGTAGAATGTAAAGCACATTCAATTAGACATCCAACAGATATCCAAGTGAAGCAAGCAGAAACGGGACGTAATGCCAATGGCTTGACACTTGAGCACTTAGGTTCAGAAAGTGAGAAAGCAGTATCCATGAAAGATTTATCTGCAGAGAGAGAAGATCCTTCGGAGTACATTACTCACAGAGCGAAGGATTTTCTTTCGAGCATCAAGGATATAGAACATCGCTTCTTTAGAGCTTTTGAATCTGGCAAGGAGGTTTCGAGGATGCTTGAGGCAAACAATATAAGGGTAGCATATTCTGAGGCAAAAGGTAATTGTTTTTGTTGACAACTAATAATTAATTTATTATCAGGTTCATTATTTATCAACTGCATCACAAATGCTCATATGCTTTTTGTTAGTACAAGTTTTTCATTGCTAATTCTTTTTGCAAACATTTCATAATAATTTTGATTCTCATAGGGAGTCCATCTACCTCAGCAATTCTGACAACTTTCAAGGTTTGCTGCCGCGGAAAGACTGCACTTGTTTCTCATGGTAAGCTTTAGCTCCAAAGATATTACCTTGAGGTCCACTATTGAATTTAAGAATTTGTAAGATTTTAGGTGCAGACACCTATTTCCTTGGTAGTAATCTGTGTCAAATTTCAGTAAAATATAACCTGCCCAACAGAGTAAACCACAGTTTGGGTTGTATCCTGTGCATCAAGCATCAAAAATGAAATGTTGCTACTCTTTAACAGTTCAATGTTTCATTTACTTTAATCATGGAATTAAATGGTTCTTGGCATTTACCATCACCATAAATGATTTATTTACTGCTGGTGGGTGCTGAATTATATTTAGCTTATAAAAGATATATTTTATGCATTGGTCCATGCATAATATGTGCAAAGCACTTAAAATGAAAAACTATGAAATTTAAGTAAAAACAATTCATAAACATAATTTATATATATACACTAAAATAAATTATAAATTACAATCTTATCTCTTAATAAAAGAAAAAAAAAACCACATACTAAAAAGTAAAGGAATACACGTGCATCACACATGCTAAAAAAATAGTATATTTAATGGAGTATTTCTTGTCTTCTCATTCCATTTTTGGTCCTCTTCCATATTTTAGAACTAGCAGAAAATGTTACAAAGGTCATTACCTGGAAGCGGGCAGCATCTTCAAGGTCATCCTCATCAAGAAATCCACTTGCCACCTCAACAGGAGACGATGTCTCTGACTGTGGAAGTGATTTTGTTGAAGAATTCTGCATGATTGCAGGAAGCCATTCCTCTACCCTTGATAGATTGTATGCATGGGAAAGAAAACTATATGATGAAGTAAAGGTACTTAGTTAACACCTCGATGCTTATATGAGTTTTAATATCTTCTTGTGCCTACATAAAATGAGTGTTAACATCTTCTCATCCATCCTCATTATCTGCAATCTATTGTTGTATATTTTATCAATGGGATAAAGTACCATAATCATTTTTGTCATTGATATACATGTGCATGCCCTGAATCAAGAGAGAAACTAAATCAATCAAAGAAGCCACCCCACCCCATTCACATATGGTTTTTATTTTTGCTTGTATTGTGGCATACTCATATTTGATATGCCCGAGTTCAAGTAACTTCCACATTACCCTTTTAATAAGGAATGAGGTGAGAAGAGCATCTTGAATACAATAAGGAAGAAAAGACAAATAGTTGCCACTAACCGAATCAAAGGTATTTTCCCTGCTGGTTGTCCCCCTAGATTTTGTACTTCTTTTTCCAATTTTCTATGACTTTTTAGTTTGGATGGCTCTGAATTATAATAACCACCTGTTGTGTGCTTAGTTGCCATAGAAAAGTTTGGATGGCTCTGAATTATCCATCCATAATCACCTGTTGTGTGGTTAGTTGCCATATAATTGTGAAAATGCAGCATAAATATCCATCCATAACCACTTCTTGTGTGGTTAGTTGCCATAATTGCGAAAATGCGGCATATGTTTATGACAGAAATCATTGATCCCTGAGGTGTAAATCTTGTTAATTAGTTTGAGGGGTACATTTATAGCTAGTAAAGGCTAGAAGATGTCTTCTCTCACTTACTATCTGTCTATCTGGTACTAACTATATTCTCTCTCTCTCTGCAAAGTGCAATTAAAAGTCTATCCTATATTTGGATATTGAAAGGTCACAAAATCAAGAACAGTCAGATATAATTTGCACACAATTTTCGTCGTGTTTTAAATTGCAAGTTGATGAACTTGTCTGGTTTGAATGTCACAAGTTAATCTGGGATTCTTCAGTCTATCATAATCTTGGTGTAGGTTCATCGTGATCATAGAGAATTATTATATATAGAACTTCAAATTTTCAATCATGAGAGTGAGAGAGAGATCAGTTATTTACATCTCTACTGCTAATAAAGTCTAAAACTTGTCTATAATTAGCTCAGAAGCTACAAGTACCCTGAACATTGAGCTGACTTTTTTTCCCTTCTGTCACCCAAGTATATTAATATTGTCATACTTAAATAATCAGAGAGACTTACAATTTGACCGTCCTACAGGCTAGTGAATCTATCAGGAAGGAATATGACCGGAAATGTGACCAACTTAGGCACCAATTTGCAAAGGATCATACTTCTCAAGTGATTGACAAGACACGGGCAGTTGTAAAGGATCTACACTCGAGGATAATAGTGGCAATTCATTCTGTCGATACAATTTCAAAGCGGATTGAGAAAATGAGGGATGAAGAATTGCAGCCACAACTTCTAGAGCTAATTCAAGGGTAAGTACTCTTTTTATTTTTTATTTTTTTTGTCTCTACAAAATTAAGCATTAAAGATCTAATATTGTTGCCAATTGTTATTGATATAATATAATCCTTGAGATCCACATCTGAATGAAACATGTCCTTTAATCACCACAAATATTGGATTTATGACCAGTGAGCGTATGCAGGCTGATCAGGATGTGGAAGGCCATGCTTGAATGCCATCATGCACAGTACATCACCATCTCATTGGCATACCACTTGAGAAATACAACAGGAACTCCACAGGGAGATACTCGCAGACAGATTATTGCTCAGCTTCAGGAGGAGATATTCTGCTTTGGCTTGAGCTTTGCAAATTGGGTTAATAGTCATGCATCCTATGTGGAAGCCCTCAATGGCTGGCTGCAACACTGCATCCTGCAGCCACAGGAGCGTTCCAAGAGTAGAAAACCATTCTCCCCTCGCCGAGCCGTGGCCCCACCTATTTTTGTGATTTGTCGTGATTGGTCAGCTGGCATCAAAGCTTTGCCGTCTGAGGAACTAACTGATGCCACTAAAACCTTCTTATCTGACTTGTATGATTTAATGGAACAACAAGCGGAACAAGTACAAAAGGAGAAATCGGTTGATGCAAACAATGGAGAATCAGAGATCAAAGATGATGATGAGAAAAATGATGAGGCTTCTTCGAACTTGTCCTGCATACAAGCAAGTTTGACAAAGGTTCTTGATAGACTCAACAAATTTTCTGAGGCTTCGTTGAAAATGTACGAGGACATTAGACAGAAAAGCGAAGTAGCTCGGATAGCATACTTGAATGGCCGGCCAGTTAGATATTAAAGGTTATGTAATTAATTATAAGCATTGTTATGTCGTGTGATTATAAAGCATTTCTCAGTTTGTGGTTGAAACATGGAGATGAAAAATAGATAATTGTAAATGTCAAAAGTATCTGTTCAAAGCGTGTTGATTTTATTTATTTTGCTTTAAATTGGCATTTACATCTAAAAATAGATACTTCCTAGTTGAGTTTCTATCTTTATTATTTTATTTTATCAGAGGATAGCACTATGGCCAGAAAGTAAACATAGGTAACATAAAGTTCAACTCAAGGTGTTTGTCATTAATTTCTAATACCTTGTTACCAGATAAACCTCCTTTTTCTCTCTCGCCTTTTTTGTTTTTTCTCTCTCGTCTGCGTCCGTGTGATGCCCACTCCGGACTGTTGCCCAAAATCTTTAGTTATCTTTAGTTATACTATTTATTTTTGTGAGATTAGTGCTTTTTTCTATGGTTTTTACGCTCCTTTTGTTGATCTCCTTCTATGTTAATTTTTATGGGTTTTGCTATCCTTAGATGAAGATGTTTTGTGCTTCCTAGTTAGATGAAGTTGTTTTGTGCTTTCTGGTGTGAAGCTCTTGTATTTGATATAAAATATGGTATCGGATCTATGATCTTAGTTCAGTCTATCCGGCTATCAAAAAGTTTTTTTTGATTTTTTCATGACGATCTCCATTTGGCTCAGCTGATTTTGATTCGATCTATTTTTATAACTGTTCAGATATGATTTTAGGCCATCAGTTTGCAACAAAACTGAAGTTTGGTTTGACTAATTCAAAACTTAAAATTCAAAGAGTCACTCTTTTTTATAGTGTGTTAAAGAGGTGTGATGACTCTGTTTTTTCTTCACCCATAATTGGAGTGTTTTATTTTTAATAGATTTTTGAGGTATAGAGATGTATTGAGATAGTGTAATTTAGATGCCCTAATTTTATTACTTTCTTATACTTTTCTGTTTAATTAATGTTAATTTTATTTTTTCTAAAAAAATACCTTGTTTCCAGAACCGGTGGAGTTTCTGAGTTTAATATGTTGCGTGTAACTAATCACATATACATTTAGGAGTTTGTAACAACTACAAGCTACCTTATTAAGGAAAAAGAAAAAAAAAATCTCTCTCTATCGCATTGGGGAAAGCTATAACGATGTATCAAGCTTAAAATTTTCTTTTTTAAGCCGCATTATTCTTCATCCAAATGTGTTTGATGAGAAATTAAAAAATATAAAACTAAAGAAGGGTTATTTACAAAAAAAAAAAAAAAAAAAATCTTTTGACTAAAATTATAATGTTTTAATTTTGATAAATCAGTATACATATTTTAAATTTTTGACAAAATTTATATCTGATTGAATTTTAACTAAGCTCCGATTACTAAAACTGACGTGATAATTTTTTGTTAATATTTTTTTGTTACGTTAGCATTTGAATTGGAAAAAATTTTAAATTTTTGTTATTAATTAATATTAATATTATTTAATACTATATATTATAATAAATAATAATAATATATAGTAATTAATAATAATATTATTAAAGAATTAAAAAAAATTAAAATTTTTTCTATTCAGATATTGATATGATAAAAATATTAATAAAAAAATACTATATCAGCTCCGATAACTGTAATTTAGTCCGTATCCAGCTAAAATATGAATTTTGTCAAAAATAAAAATTTATATATTGCTTTATTAAAATTAAAATATTATGTAGAAATTACAATTTCGATTAAAGTTGAATTTTTTTTTAAATAACCCACTCAAGAATAAGGAAGCTTATCCACGTTTTTCCTAATTGGGTATCTGAATCGGTTGACAGGTCTTCTGTCTTAAGATCCAACATACTGTGTACACTGAGCATAAGCTACAGACCGCATGGAACATCTTATATATCTCAATGACTATACTTTCTCATGAAAGCGTACAAGTGAACTATTTATTTTCTCCTCAGTTCAACTCATATTAAAAGCCTAAAGATGCAAATATGAGGGGAGGAAATCTCTTCCTATGGCATTTCAGCATTTGGTACAAAATATCCTGAAATTGTCTAGCATTTGAATACCTTAGCTTTACGTGGAATTACGTTTACATGTTTAAAATAAATGAATAATTATTTAATTTATTTAAAATTAAAAATAAATAAAATTTAAATAAGATTTAAATTCTATATGTTTATCCTTTCTCTTAATAAGTGGAGATATATATTCAAGATATCTCAAAATAAATTTTAATGAATAGCCATTCATAATTCTCTAAAAGATCATTCTACTTATTATGTGGGTTATTTGTGAAGAAACTCTTATTGTTTTCTCCATCTCTTAACATCTTCGTTCCTAATCTTTTGGTGAAAGGATCACTTATCTACCATATTTATATAGATTGTAGATCGAAACTCAATCAAATCACTTCTATTTTGAGGTAATTCTATTACTCTATATTATTGTGTATATTTTTAATATTTCCAACATTGGTATAAGAGCTAATATGATAGACTATGCATAATGATAATTTTCTATTTTATGTAAATAAAAAATTACATGATTATTTCTTTTTATTTTATATTTAAAATTAGATTCTTCCTTGAAAATATAATTATTTTTTTTTATGTTAGATTTGTTATTTATACAAAATAATTAATTCTGGAATTTTTTTATTTTCAAAATTTTAGTTTTTATAACTATGATTATTTCATGTCCTTGAGTAAAATTTTGGTCTAGAAAATATTGTTGTTTCTATATTTTTATTAAATAGACTTTTTTGTTTTTTTTTTTGGCTAATAGCAATAGGGCTAAAACGCCCAAATAACAAAAACAAAACTAAATTTTGTCATAGAGACGTTTCCTCTCTATGCTTATGGCATCCATACATAAAAATTGAAAGATACCAGTACAAGGGTTTCTGAACTCCATCAAACCCAAAAACAAATTAAGTGCCAACCTAGCCAAAAAATTAGCGGCACTATTCCCTTCTCTATACTCATTCACCGATTCCACCTTCCAACCTCTAGACAATAAGGATATAATATCAATTATCAAAGATTGGCGAGGACTGAACATTACCTCTTTGTTTTGAATCTAATGCAATGAAACCCTTGCATCCATTTCGGCTATAATACTCCTATAGCCTTTGTCCCAAGCCATATGCAAACTCAACCTTAGCCCCCACAGTTCTATCTCAATAGCCGAACAACTTTCCATGTTTTATGCCTTGATCATCTCTAATGATACCTCCTGCTCCAGCTTTATCCCCTCCCAAGCATGCAGCCCCATCCATATTAAGTTTAACCCAACCCTTAGGAGGACACGTCCAAGAAATATGCACCTCAATCAGTTGACTGTTCGAGCCCAAGAACTGATGCTTCATTGCCCTTTGAAACCCCTTAGCCACTAGGAGGGCAGCACCAATATCACTCCTGCTGGACTTGCCCTTAAACACAAATAAATTCCTCCACTTCTAAGCCATCTAACAAGCAACACAAAAGAAGATCGGCCATTGCACGCCATGAACAAAGATATGATGAACTTTCAAGTTATTTACCAACCATTCTTCCAGCCCTACGTTGAAGAAAGTTCTGCCTCCCATTCTATCACAAACCCCATTCCACAAGCTTATCATCCCATCACAATTCCTCATCAGATGGAGAGAGGTTTCACCATAGCTTTTACAGCTGGGACATATATCAGATGTTATCAGTGATATGTCTCCCTTGAACGAAGCTACACTGATTATTCTTTACCCAAATTGGCATGTACAACTTCAACATATCCATAATTACCTTAGAAAGAATTTTGTAATTAATATTGCTCAAGTTAATTGGCCTAAATTGAAACCAAACTAGGCTTGTCAATCTTGGGGATGAGGACAATTAAGGTAGAGTTTAAAGCTTCTACAGATTCTTTACCCTGTAACACATCACTAATGAACCTTATAACATTGTCTTTCACTATGCTCCAAGACTTTTGGTAAAACAGTGCGTGGAGATCATTCTCTTCAGGCGCTTTATGAGGATTCATTGAGAACAAAACTTTCCTAATGTTTTCCTCACTAACCTGGTACTAGTTGCATAAACAATTTTCCTTATGAAGACTAAGAAATTTGCCCACTACGTCATAAGGCTAGTAAGGCTCGGCCTATTAATCAAATAAACTTTTAAAATACTGAATCGCTAACCTCTGCATTTCCACATCATATGTTACCCAGTTTCCTTCATTATCTTTCAAAGCCTCTATTCTATTCCTCTTCCTTCTAATAATGGTAGATGTATGAAAAAAAAATTAGGTTAATTACTTTAGGGTCATTATATTTTTCTAAATTATACTAAATGATCCTTACATTTCTAAAATTATACTAAATAGTCCATGTGTTTTGTTTCCGTTAAAAAATAGGTTCTTCTGTCCATTTTTATACACTTTATCATGAGTCAACAACTTAAAAGTCATATTTTGAATAATTTTTTTTTATAATACCAAATTAACCCTTCCTTTTCATCTTCTACTCCCATCTATTAATTTGGCATTAAATCACAAGAATTAAAACCCTAAAAGAAACAAATCCTTATAGAATCAATACAAATATAGAAACTTACTAATTAATTGCTTAAGGTGATAGAGAATGAGGAGCGAGTGCACTGTATATTAGAGAAAGAAGGGAGTGGGACACAAATAAACAAGGTTGTTGAAAGTACCATTATCATAGATTTAACTCGCCTTTATGTAGATGCTAGCTTCTGATTCCCAACCTTGATTCCGACTTTAGAAAGAGAAAAAAGAAAGATGAAGCTACTAGTGCTTAGGGTCAAGAATTAAAAATGATTCCAAAGAGAACCCATCTCCTTGTGGGTTTTATTGAATTGTGGGTTTTGTGAATTGGGTTTCTTTTAAATTTTTCTATTAAATTAATTGCCTTTTTTAGATGATAAGTTCATTAATTTCATTTCACTTTCTATTGCCAGACCATAATAGAATATTATTAAGTGTTTAAAGATAGATAATAGTTTAACAAAGACTCTTCCCATGTTAACTAGATTCTTATCCTTATTCCAAGTATCTTTGACAAAATCTTGGAAACCTTCATCAGATAGCAAAGCTGCTTGAAAGTGAAACGCGCTAAGCTTTTTTGGAGGACAATGACCAACCAATTTGGCAAGCACCATTCCATGATACGACTTTAATCTTGGTAAGTTTAGAACCGAAGCTCCATCAAAGAGGACTCTCCAGTCTCCATTCCACATTGCAAAGAGCTCTGTCAAGACTTTCATTGACTCTACCCTGTTGCCAAGTAAACTTATGACCTACATACCCCATGTCAATCATATTACAACTATCAACCCATTATTTAAAATAGGAACATAGATTACTTACCAAAACCGCTGTGCTCCTTTTTTTCACTCATATCCAAAAAGGCATTGAAATCACCCAAAATCATCTAAGGACCGCAGATTTTAGCTCCAACATTGTCTAAATCCCTCCATAATAGCTTTCTCATCAGAGGACTAGGACTACCATAAACTACAGTTAACCCCAAGGCTTATTCACTCCCTGATTCACCTCCATGTGAACAAATTGTCTTATAGAGTCACAAATAGTAATATTAACAAAGTCTTTTCTCCATAGCCCATAAATACCTCCAGAAAACCCCTGAGCTATTTCTATATGGTACAATGAAAAACTTAAATTCCTCACAATTTCAGAAGCTTTTCTCCGCTAACTTTGATTTCAATCAAAACACAAATAATAGGATTATGAACACCCATTAGATCTCTAAAAATATTTTTGAACTGCCTACTAGCAGCATCCTGAACATTTTATGAAAAAATCGAACTAACCATTAAAAATAAATAAAAAGAAAAATTGATCCTAAAGATCCTAATCAAACATCCAACTAGCTCCATTCCCCTAAAATCAAGAGTATATCTCATCCTTTCTTCGTAGCATTACGATTCTGCCGCAAATGAAAAAGTATCTAACATGTTGACATTATCCCCTTCTTTAGAAAACAATAAGATTAGTTTCTCCGAGTCATCTGGAGGCTTATCTTTGAATCCATCTTTAATTAAAAATAGGTTATTACTTATTCCATCTAAATCTGGTGCTTTGTCTTTAATAAGAGAAGAACTTCCTATTTTCAAATGGCCACTTAATTCCCTATTCATTTCTGACTGAGCATTAGGACCGATCTGCACATTACCCTTCTCAAGATGAAGGTTCGATTCACTACTAGAGCCTTTGAATAGCCCACACCTTGCCTATTCTCCACTCTTCTCACCCCTACCTTTGCCTTTATTTTGCCCTAATTTTCTTCCTTTGGGCACTCATCCCTAGCCTCCTTACTAGACACCAATTCTTTCCCCTTCTTTTTACTCCTCTCCATGAACCTCCCTCTCCCATCTAGAGCCACTAGTGACTGCTAGCCCTCCAAAAACTCCTCCTTTCTACCTTGTACATCCAACCCTTCATTTTCTAGTACAAGGAACCTAAACCCCCTAGAATCCCTCCTTTTTATTCATAGGTTCATTAATATTCCCCTTAGCCCCAAATTTGTTTTTTCTAAATTTCTTTTGAGCAAGCATCCATGGCCCATAATTTTCTACTATTTATGGACTCTCTTCCACATTGTGGCCTGTATCCCTTTGAACTCCCTCATCATTTTCCACCATGTTATCCTTTCCCTCTTTACTTACACTACTGCTAGGGAAATTTTTTAACTTTATGGCCATACCTACCACAATCAACGCAAACCAGGTTAATTATTTCATATTCAATTCTCCTGATTTTACTTCTTAGCCTAAATTTTGAAATAAGGGGCTTTGACAATTCAATATCAACACACAACCAGACAAACTTACCTTTTATTGCATCCACTGTTGTCTCATCCACTCTAATGGTCTTCCTAATTCTATTTCCCAGGCTTGTTAAGAAGAGTTTATCATAATATTCGATGGGTAGGTTAGGCAACCTCACCCAAACCGCAATTTTGTCAATGGTTGTTGCATATGGATCAAAATTAGGCCTCCATTGGTGGACAAATAAGTAGTAGCATGCTATTATCTAAGGTCTTACAAAGAGAGCATTATCATACTCATCTCCAACACCTTAAAACCCACTCTTTTCCCCAGTAATTTGATGATAACTGCCTTCCTCCATGGTCTTCTTAGCCTTAACTTTTTTGATTTTGAAACCTTAATAGTTGGACATTCCAAATCCCCCTTCTCTTCATCACTACATGATTCCTCCTAGGAATATTCATCCTCATTATCAATGCCCATATTAAAATCCTTGTCCCCAATATTCTCCTCTGTACCTATTAATTTGTCTTTATAATAATCTTTATTCTTATTACCCTCCAGTTCTAGATTTCCAGATGTTGATTCCATTGCTCCCCAAATCTCCTTCCCATTCTCCAAAACCTCTATTGTCTTGACCTTTTTGATACTCCTCTTAACATTATTGATATCTTCTGTTGAGAACACTCTTCGCTCATCACTCATCTCTAAAAGTTTTTATTTTATAGACTTTTAATACTACATAAAAGCTTCAAATCAGTATAAAAATACTTACAACAAATTTAAAACGTGTTAGATATGGCCTCATGAAGTTCGGTATTTGAATATGTTTTGAACACCTAACACAAAAAATTTTGTCTGGAAATATGAGAAATTTAATTTTCTCATTCTCTTGAGCAAAGAGTTGTTCATCTCTATATTTTTTGGCAAACTAAATTGACAGACATCAAGACCAAGCCTCTATAAGTCAAAATTCATCATCTGTGATGGAAATATGCTGCAAACAATGGCGAGTGTACGTCACTCTCCTCTTGAGTGAGTGGTGGCCTTCACAGGCCAACCCAGAACTAGCCACAAAGAAGCAGAGCATGGAGGCGAGTCTGAGCTCATTCGACACCTCCAGCAAGTGAGAAACTAGCAAGTTGTATTATATTGGTCGGTAATTTTTCTGGAATTTTTTATTGTTTATTTTTCATTTTTAATTATTTTCAGTTTTCATTCCATTGAAAAATTTAATATTTTAAATTACTTTATTACTTTTCTTGTGATTTATTATGATTTAAATATTAAAAATTATTTATATATTGATTTGCCAACTTTTAGATATTTTTTTAATATTTTTTAAATGACAAAATAATCTTTAATCATGTTATGTCCAATATTGAGATTTTATGAAAATTGAAAAATATATTAAAAAAATTAAATTATTATATATTATGAATATTAGATTATGTATCTTATATGCATAATATAAATTATAGCATATTTTTTTATTGTTAAGTTTAATATACTTTATACTATTAATTCCTAATTCTATATGATTAGTTCATATTATTTTTTGTAGTCCACCATGCATATTAAATTTTAATTTATTTTCATTGAATTGTTTTGCAATGGATGGTATAATTTATATTTATGCATTTATCCATTAACACAAATTTCAAAAATTATTATAAAAGGGTATCCTCAATTTTATTTACCAAAGTAGATTTGTTGTATTAGATTTTTCTATGGGATGTATAATTTTTTTCTTTATGGTGTATTTTTTCTCATGGAAACCTTGTAAGGGGATTCACTTCTATTTTACCATACTTTTGAGTTTTTGTATTTATTTTGTGTATGGATATGTCCTACATATATATGCATGTTAGGATTAGTTCTAAAAGTATAGATTCGTTCTATAATAATTGGATTAATTCTAAATTAGTGAATTTTGTAGGGATGCGTTTTCTAATTAAATGAAAATAATTAGATTTAATACTTTTCTTACTTAATGGAAGATGATTATGAGTCTCAACGGAATTTTTGATTTCATTATAAGAGAAAAATATTGAAAATAATTACTTTATTGAATAATTTGTGTCTAATGTCCAAATAATCTTGCTTGAAAATGTAGAAATAACCTCCAAAACTATCATTGTTGATCTAAACAAAGGAGAAAACCTTGATGGTCAAAACTATGACATGTGGTGAAGGAAGATTCAATATCTTCTAAATGAGCAAGAAGTGTTTAAGACCTTGGAAACATCCATGGTTCCACCTGAATAGGGCACTACAGATTAACACTATCATGATAAGGAAGCTTATAAAAATTGGGCCAAGAAAGATCATTATGCATGCTTCACTATGTTGAGTAGTATGCAAAATGACTTGATTAGGGAATTTGTGAATTACCATACTGTTAAGTCCATGTGGGACTAGTTTAAAATTAAGTTTGGATAGACCTCTACTACAAGATTGCATGCCCTAAATTTGAAATTAGAAGAGTATATCAAATTGTCTAGTCATAATATGGTTGAACATCTTCATGTTATAAGTAATATGGTTAGGGATTTGAAAACTGCTGGAGTGGAGGTTAGTGATGAACAATAGGTGTTGGCCATAATTCATTTCTTATTGGACCTTTAGTAGGCCTAAATGAAACAGTTGATGACTCATAATAAGAACATCAAAACTTTTAATGATATGTCCCATCACTTAGAGCTAAAAGATGAGCGCATTGAAGCTAGCTGCCCTTAAGGCTTTTATGGCCCAAGGACCTAATAAGCACGTGAACAAGTCAAAAGGCAAATGAAAGCAAAACAGGAAAGGAAAGTGAGGAAAGAATGTTGGGCCTCAAGAGGGTAACATTGTCAAATCCTAAAAATGCAAGTGTTGTTAAGATAGATGTAGCTATAATGAAGTGTTATCTTTGTGAATGTTTGTTCTCATGCATTATTTGCTAACTGCTTGCATGATTAGATTTTAGACTCGAGGGCAAACAAACATGTAGTCCAAGATAAGAATGGGTTCATAGATTTTCATCAAATTCCTACAGATACCCAATATATCAGTTTAGGCAATCATGGTAGAGAATAAATGTTAGGCATTGGTGCCTATCAACTCAAATTGCAAAGTTTAAAGACATTGCTTCTCTATGATGTGCTATACGCTTCAAGATTTTGATGTAATATATGCTATATGCTAGCTCTTTTGCCTTTAGGGTTCTCATTTTATTTTAGGAAAAATGTGATGAACATTTATTTTAAAAATAATTATTTTTTCCAAGAACAATTAGTTAATGGTTTCTTTAGGCTTCACTTGGATTACAATTCAATAGATACCTCTTATATTTTTGTTACTTTCCTTGATAATGAATGTGAACTATGGTATGTTAGACTTGGTCACATACGCTAAGAAAGAATGAAAAAGTTAATAAAAGTACGGATGTTAGGGCCTTTTAGTAAATTAAGTCTCCTTATGTGTGAGCCTTGCTTAATGGAAAAGGCATCTAGAATACCTTTTAGTAAGGCACTTAGGGCCTCTTATCCATTAGAGCTAGTCCATCCTGACATTTGTGGACCTATGAATGTTAAGGAATGTTATGATGTTGTTTATTTTATTACTTTTATAGATAATTATTCACGTTTTGGGTATGTATTTCTCCTATCTCATCAATCTGAAGAATTAGATTGCTTTAAATGCTTTTATTGCAGAAGTTGATAATTGAAATGAGAGAAATTAAAAATCTCTTTGAATAGACAAGGGGCATAAATATTTATGTGATTCCTTTAGAACCTTTTATGAAGGTAAAGGAATAAGTAGACAACTAACTATTCCTAGTATGTCGCAACAAAATAATGTTACGGAGTGAAGAAATAGGACTTTGCTAGACATGGTTAGATCAATGATAGCTTAGGCCAAAATTTCAATTAGTTTTTGGGGGGATGCACTGCTTACGATAACTTATATACTTAACCGAGTACCTAGAAAATATATTCAAATACTCCTTATAAACTTTGGAATGAAAAGATGCTAGAGTTAAATCATTTGCACCAATGGGGCTCAATTGGGTATGTTCACTCCACCTCTCATAAGTATGGGAAGTTTGGCCCAAGGGCTAGCAAAAAGGTATTCATAAGATATCCTAAACATTCTAAAGAATAAGTGATGTATATAGAACATCCTAATGGGAGTATGACATAAAAAAAGTACATAGATATGGAATCCTTAGAGAATGAAATCCCAAGTATCAGTGAAGTTTGCAAAGAATTATCATTATATGAGTTACATGATGGCACTCCTCCTATCTTAGGCAAAAGGGGGAATTACAACCTCTTCAGTCGCCATAGATAGTGGGAGCAATATGCAAAAAAAATGAATGCAGACACATACCCTATCGACATTTTAAAATTGAAGTGGATGCATTCTTGTGCTCTCTCTGTGATGTAGATGAGCCTGCTTCATTTGCTGAAGCACTTACTTCACTTGCTTGTAAATAATCACTCGCTACTATGTAGGATGAGATATAATTGATGGCAAAGAATGAAGTATGAGAGTTGGTTGACCTTTCGCTAGGACATAAGACCATTAGGAACTAATGGGTCTTAAAAATAAAGTACAAAGTGGATGGTTCAATTGATAAGTACAAGGCTCGACTTATAGCCAAAAGTTATACCCAAAAGGAAGGTATGAAGACTATAAAGAGACATTTTATCCTATGGTGAGAATTTTCTTATTCGCTTGTTCCTAGCTTTAGTAGCTCGTTTAGATTTAGAGTTTCATTAGATGGAAGTTAAGGCAACATTCCTTAATGGAGGACTAGATGAGGAAATTTATATGAATCAGTCTCTTAGTTTTGTTGCTAAAGGAAAAAGAAGACAAAGTGTGTCATCTAGGTCTCATAAAGCTATCACTTTAATTGGTTTAATGTGATAAAGGAAGATCACTGCATGTATGTCAAAAAGACATGTTGGAATTCTAATTCTACCATTGTATATGGATGACATTCTTTTAGCTAAGACCAACATGGAGATAATCCATTAAACAATAGTTCCTCCACTTTTGAGATGAAAGATTTAGTTGAAGCTAGTTATGTACTAGGAATAAAGATCATGAGAAATGGTTTTAAGCAAATTATTAGTTTGTCTCAAGAGAATTACATAAACAAATTCTTAGAACGATTATGCATGCATTATTCGAAACATGTTGATACTTTTGTTAAGAAAGGCCAAACTCTTTGTATTGATCAATATCCTAAGATGGCTAAGTAAAAGAAAAAGATGAACATGGTTCCTTGTGATAGTGCAATAGAGTTTGATGTATGCTATATTGTGTACATGCCCTGACATTTGTTTTGTAATTGGTTTAGTTAGCAGATATTAAAGTAATCCAGGTCTCATTCATTAAAAAGAAGTTAAAAGAATTTTTCATTACCTTCGATATCACTACATTCATAACATGGTTAAACAAGGAGAGGTTACCCTAAAGCACATTTCCACTAATAGCTTGGTGGCTAAAACATTGACAAAACCTATTGCTCGAGATCTATTTTAGAATCATGTTAGAGCATCAGGACTTCGTAGATTTTTATGTGCTACAATTTTTTAATAAAGTAACTATTCTTCTTTTTATAATTATATTTATATTATCTGATACTTAAGGCATATATTTAATGTCATAATGCTTTGATCAGCTCAGTCACATGAGTGATCACCTTAACACCTTGGTGGCAGATAGGATGAGAAGATAATATTATAAATAACACTTATGTAGGTGCTTTATAATAAGTCATATAAGTTGTACATCGTCTCAGTAAAGACTAGGATGAGACTTAATAAAGTCAAACATGGATTTTAACCACATATCATAATAATCCTAAGTAGAGCCAGATAAAAATGTTTTTAGGAAACATTTGAAATATATATTTGATAATATATAAGTGAGATTTGTATGGTGTTTGAAAAGTGATGTCCTATTGTGTGGGAGCTCCATTGTAACATGTAAATTTGTATACAAGTGCTTAAGTCAGCCTATTAAGGAGTGATAAGATTAACACCCTCTCTGTCATTGTATAAGCCTTAAAGCTACATTAAGAAGTTATATTTTGGAATAATTTTCTTTGTTATGTAATACAAAGTCACGATGTTAATGCGATCCATAGCTCGGGCGATTACCTTGCTTAATTTGCAAAGTAATCATGGATACATATCTCTATTTTTTTTTAGTTTGGATTAATTATTATTTAGTGTTTTCTCAAGAGGGGTTGAGAATACTTAATCAGATGTGATCAAATTGTCTAAGGCATTGATGAAGTTTTGTTTTGAAAAAATTTACTACGTTAGTTGGGTGGTAACTTAACATAGTAATTCCATATTTGTATGTTTCATCAGGTAAGACACTTTACTATCTTTTATGTATATATATGCGTTATATTGAGACTTAAAGATTCTATGTGGACAAGTAGAAAATGTGGAATTATGTCCACATGTGTGAGTCCACATGTGTAAAATAAATAAATAAATAATTATTTAATTTATTTAACTAAAGATAAATATAATTTAAATAAGATTTAAATTCTATATGTTTATCCTTCCTCCTAATAAGTGGAGATATATATTCAAAGCATATCTCTTCCAAAATAAGTTTTAATGAACAACCATTCATAGCTCTCCAAGGAATCATTCCACCTGTATGTGATCTAGACAGTGAGAGTATGAGTTATTTGTGGAGAGACTTTTGTAGCCTTTTCCATCTCTTGACATCTTTATTCATAGTCTTTTAGTGAAAGGACCACTTGTCTACCATATATATAGATTGTAGATCAAAACTCGATCAAGTAGCTCTCTGTTTTGAGGTAATTTTATTACCCTATAGTATTGTGTATATTTTTTATATTTCCAACACTTTGTTTAGTGCTACATAGTCAACATTGTGATATGTTCATATGTCATTCCAAATTTGATCCAAGGCATAAAGATCACATACAAGTTTCAAAGCAGCTCAAAAACTTGTATTAAGACGACTGGTACATAAAACAAATGAAATTAGAAATAAGTTAACCATATAAAGAGGACATAAAAAGTTCTTAGGCCAAGTTTAAGAAGTACTTCTGCACAATTCAATAAATTTTGCAAGTATCATAGATTCAATATGAGATTCTGCAATTATGAGAAGGTGATTCAAGCACAAATTCTAAGTGCCAAATCTTCAAAGAGTTTTAGAGTGCTTGCGAAGTCAAACAACAACACCTTGAGGTAGTCGAGAAGTTGGGTACTGTAACAAAAACGGTTAATAATAATAATAAATGCAAGTAGATTATTTTATATATATTCAAGATTTCTATATCACAAAATATATGTAACACTCACTCTAAAGGCATCCAACTAGAATTAAGGATTTCTCAAGTGTTCTTCACCTTCCCATCTTATAGTTAAAGATTTGGCTAAGACAAGTATGTGCTCATGGATTCTCTCAAGTAGTTCCATGTAATCACCAATGTCCCACCTTGGAACTTCTCATTGTATTGCTTTAAGAGATCACCTACTACTTGTATCACTATAAAACTTTTAGATCTAGCTATAGTTGAGGAGAAATGATGTTTCTCCATTACCTTATCTTAACAAATAAATTCAGGACCAGATTATAACACTAGGAAGTGTTCAGAGGAGAAAGCCACTCATGAACCAAATTAAATTTCAATGAAAGATGGTAGTGATCTGTGAAAACAACTATGCTTTTTTGATGCAATGCAATTCTATCTTAGATGTGATGCCAATACAACCTTGGATGTGATGAAATTTTGTTCTACATGTCTACGAAACTTTGGATGTGATGCCAAACAAAAATTTAGGTTTGAAGCCTAAGTTCTTTTCTTTTACTAATCCCTATAAGCCCTAATTGCATAACTAAATATTTACTCTTTCTAATCTTCATAAAAACCAAAATCTAGAAAAAATAATCAACCTTGTTATCCTACATTAGAACCTATGTACTATTAAATTCAAGTCTCAATCACAAATTTTTTCCATCCAAAAAACAATGACTTCACAGTTCTTTGCCATAAACCTAAATGGCCATAAACCTAAATGACCATTAAATGCCATTAATTTCAAATTATCATGAAAAATCCAAATAGAAAAGTCAAAACCAAACAATAGTATCCCTGTTTACAAAGTGGAAAGTCATCTCCACTAGAATTATGGCATGTGTAAAGTCATATTCACTAGAATTACAAGCATTGGAGATTTGACTTGTATTCATTCAATAGTTGATAAAGTCATCTTTACCAGAATTATGGCATGTAAAACTGCCAAGGAAGCCTGGGATAAGCTGAAAACTAAATTTCAAGGTAGTGATAAGACTAACAAATGAAAATTTTCAATCTGAGGAAATAATTTGAAGTATTTAAAATAAAACAGGTTGAAGTATGAAAGAGTAAAAAGATAGAGTCATGAAAAGAGTCTGTCACACCCTAACTTCAGTGGTGCGACGGTCCTAGGGTAAGGGTAGGCTTAAGGCCACCATAAACCCATAGAACTCACATATCCTGGATCTCATTTATTTTACACTTTCATATTAAATATAACATCATACTATATCATGTTCATAATTCATACAAGCATAAATCATTTTTTTACTATATCATTTCATAATTTCCTCTTGTTCCTTACTGATAAAAAGAAGCATCTCACATCACTAAGGAACAAGAGTACCCAAAAGGTAACAATTCATACATCAAAATATTTTCTTCCTCAAATAACTAACTACTGAGCTCTAGAGTAAACTCCCAATACATTTTGAGTACAATACCATATAATGAATATAAATAATCATATTCCAAAATAATTACAATGAAGGCTTCTTGGAAGAATGAGTCAAAAAGCTTGATCTTCTCTACTAGCTGTCTCATGAGCTACTCTATCACCTGAAATCCACAGAAGAGGAGTGAGCCTTCAACTCAGTAAGATATGAACATGCAGTAAGAAGGAAATACATATACATATGTATATATATATAATCCGAAAGAAATAGCAATTTCAAGAACATGGGTAAAAATCAGAAAGTGGTTAGACTTACAAGAAACAGAAGTGCTCATAATCGAATAGCACTATCAAATATCATGGTAGAACTACAGAGTGCATCAGTAGCCATGCTACATATCACAACAAAGCGCATCAGTAGTCCTTACTACCTTATCGCAAACGCATGCTTGGCCAGGCATACACCTAGAGCTCGTGGTCCCCTCTAGGTGGAACACTGGTACAGTAACCCTACTAGCTAGGTTTCCAAAGTGCATGATGGACCAATGAATTTACTCTCATTGGGAAGAGCGTTCTATCCATAGGGTCATATAGTTCATATCACAAGAAACATATTGGTCACAAGACCATCAACATATATCATAATTTCAATCAATTTAATAAGTAAGAAGCAAGTAGGAATCATGTGAACTTGATCCAAGAAAGTTGACCAAGTCACTTACATTATATACATATATTTAGAAATCACATGAACAAGTGAGAAATCTCGGGTTTTAGGATATCATAAATTTTCAATTTATAGCTCAATGATATAATATCAAATATGCAAGAATCATATGGTTTAACATTATGAATATTCGGTCATATCATCTCAAGGAAGTAGCAAGCAAATGCAATGTTCATACTTACCTCTTATACAATTTTATCTTTGAATTCCTTCCAGCAATTTGGCTCACACAATCCTCCTCAATTTCCTTGATTTCTTTCTCCTAAGAAATTTTCCCAAATATACAAAATTAGGATTTTCCTAAATCAATGAAATTCAATATGATTTCTTAATAATTAACCATCTTAGAGTTTCTATTCTTAATTCCCAATCATCAATTAATTCATCTCTTAAAGAAAAATTTGCATTTAATTCGAATTTACTATTCATGACAATCCATTAATTCTGATTCCTCCAATATTAATTACAATGTATAACCTTAAAATGCTTGCAATAAATTCTATACACCCATAATTAATTAGTCTAACCATCAGAATTTATTAATCTAAAAGAAAACGACATTTGAAGAAAACTTACCTTATTTCTTCAAAACTGAGATTCCTGGGATTTCTTGCTTAAATATGATAATTTATGCCTTGAAATATTCTAATCTAGAGGCCTAATGCATTAATTTTGAGTATTAACGCCTGAGAAAAGAAATGGAACAACTCTGAGAAAAACTGA